>PVIH01006865.1:0-106550 GCA_004025045.1 Sigmodon hispidus
TTTTTTTTTTTTTTTTTTTTTTTCCTTTTTCTTCTTCTTTTTCTGCCACCTGGGGACTTAGCCGACCTCATGGACTGTCAGGATACCTATGATTGCTGCCTTTCCATTTATGGTGAAAAACTGATCACATGGGGTCTGATGCACACTGAGCCTTATATGTGTTTACATACCATGTGTTAGGTGCTACAGTCAGCAGCAACTCAGTACTGTGTTCATGTGCCTGTTGTGTGAGCTGCTGAAGTTGGAGGCATTGAGTGGGGAGGCTGCATTCTCAATGCCTTGTCTGAGAAGTTGGGAATGGCAGGGTGATGCTCATGTCGGAAGCAGTCTGACAGTTGCTTTTGCATTGCAGGAAACGACGTTGGGCGGAGTTCCTATGGGGCTATGCAGGTGAAGCAGGTGTTTGACTACGCATATATTGTGCTCAGCCACGCTGTGTCGCCGCTTGCCAGGTCTTACCCCAACAGGGATTCTGAAAGGTAATAAATGGGTCTTGTACTTGGGTCTGGTCTCCTATCCTGTGGAATGGCAGCTGTACCTTTCTAGTCATGTGCTTCTGTGACATTGGTGGGTACACTGTCATACTTGAGTGGATCTTGGTAATAAGGGTGGCTTTTGGGTGGCCCATGGTCTAGGGTTGAACATTTCTTATGGGGTGGTGTTTTATTGGCGGTGTTCTGTACTGGTGGCAGAGTCCTGACTTCTAACACCTTGGGTTGATGCTTGTCCAGCAGCTGTCAGGTGTGCATGCTTAGCTTGTGAATGAGTTCTGAGCACACTGCTCTGCCCTAGTCCCCTGTGTTTAGTTGTCTTTCAGTCAGACATGTTTACCTCTCACTCCAGGTTAGCTGCTGTATGTGTGTGGGGATAGGGAGCAGACAGCTGGAGGGGGTGGGGGGAAGGAAAGGGCTGTGGAGACTGCTGTTGGCAGTGTGTTTATGCCTGTTCTGGGGTGGGCTGCCCCAGGAAGCTTTTAAGAATGACACTGTGGCTTTATATCAATTGTACACTGTTGCAGGCCATCTCTTAGCCCTGTGATAGGCACTTAGGGATCTCTTCTACCTGTGCAATGGAAAATTAAGTCAGAACTTCAGCTGCTGTGAGTGGGTGTCTGGGCTCCCCTAATAGCTAGATTGAAGCCATTATCTTTTGTAGACAGATCTTGTTTAAGGTCTTCTGCATAGCAAATCTCCCTTTGTCTGTACTGTGTACCTGAATGTAAACATTGTCAGAACTCATGGATATTTTGTAAAGTTCAATCAACTCAGTTTTTTGTGTTTTTTTTTTTTTTTGTCCTTAATGAGCCTCACACTTGACACCTGATGCCTCTGTCCAACCTTGTTCTTTGTAGTACTTTAGGAAGAATCATCAAAGTCACCCAGGAAGTGATTGACTATCGGAGGTGGATCAAGGAAAAGTGGGGCAGCAGAATCCTCCCATCTCCAGACCTGGGTGAGAGACCTCCACAGTGTGAGGCCTGGCCTCTGTCCCTTAGCACAGAAGCATCTCTTTCCCTCGTGTAGGTTGTTCAAGACAAGAATATACCTCCTTTTTCTACTTTTCCTGATAGGTTGTTCTTTCCATAAGCTCGCACTTAATGGAAATAGAGCAGAAGTTGCAGGAGGCATGGGAAGGGACAGTCGAAAGTAGTTCTTAATATTGTATTTGATTCAACCAAGATAACTTGCATTCCAACATGTAATGGCAGTAAATTATTTAGATGGGTATTTTTTGTTTCAAATCTTAGAATTCCAGTGTGTCTTTGTATTCCAGAATTCTACATCTTTTTTTTTTTAATATTTTTATTTTATGTGAATTGGTGTTTTGCCTGTATGTATAACTGTGTAAGGTTGGAATTAAAGATAGTTGTTAGCTGCTGTTTGGTTGCTGGGAATTGAACTCAGGTCCTCTGGAAGAACAGTCAGTGCTCTTAACTGCTGAGCCATTTCTCCAGCCCCAGAATTCTATATTTGAATTGGAAATACTTGCTTTATGTTAGAGTTTATAAAAGCAAGATACTAGTATTGGACAAATATTTTAATGTTTTCTGATAACTAGCTTAATACACATTTATAATTAGATTAATTCAAATTTAAGGCTTGGTTTATTAGTCACGTGTGGCATTTCAGAGCCCAGCAGCCCTGTGCTGCTGGCTCCTTACACTGAATACTGAACCAGGCTTTGCTCTCCTCCTCCAGACAACAGGATCAAGGTCAAGGAGAGGGTCAACGCTTGCAATGGAGAGCAGATGAAGAGCCGGGAGCCCGGCTCCCCGTACAGCCAGCGTCTGACTCTGTCCCTGTCCAGTCCCCAGCTGCTGTCCTCAGGCTCCTCTGCTTCTTCCGTGTCCTCGCTCTCTGGAAGTGATATTGTGAGTGAGCTTTTGCTCTTTACTGTCTCCTTCATCTCTGGGGTGGTTGGTGCTCTTATCATCTCTAGCAGGGAGCTGAAGACCTACCTGTTCTTCCACCTCAGTCCCTTCTTGCTCGGTGTTCTCTGGTATAGTCCTTCACACCAGGCTGTGCTGCTCACATGACCCATTGACAGAGTAGTAATAGCACTCAGCCAATAGTGGAGCTTGTGAGTGGTCTTCTGTCTCCTCTGTATTTTCTATAGCCTAGTCGCGCTCAGTTTTCAAGTGACTGAGGAAGCAGGTACACTTGGACCACCTGTTGCTTGGCTGGGTTTGCTCTAATGACCTCCCCTGCCTCCCTCCCTCCCTGAGGGTGCCTATCTGAGATCTTACAGCTCTCCTTGTTTCTGTGCCGGACTCTAGGATTCAGACGCACCACCCTGTACCACACCCAGTGTTTGTCAGTTCAGCCTACAAGCACCCACCACCCTGATGACCAGCCTGCCCACAGCCTTGCCAATGCCCAGCAGCAAACCTCAGCCTGCTGCTTCCAGAACGTTGATCATGACAACGAACAATCAGGTACAGGCTTTCTTCCCTGAGACAGCATCTGAGCTGAGCAGTACACTGGAAAAAAAAAAAAAAAATCAGTGTTCATGTGATTTTTTTTTTTTTTTTAGGCATGTTTATTTCCTAGGAATTGACATATTTTGGTGGCTATGGAATACAACCTGGGGATGAACAGATGGCTCAGGGGTTAGGAGCAATGACTGCTCTTACAGGGGACCTGGGCTCAATTCTCAGCACCCACATGGCAGCTCATAGCTGTCTGTAATTTCCATTCCAGGAAATCTGACACTTTCATACCACTGCACATAAAGTTAAATAAAATTAAAAAGAAAAAAAGAAAAAAAAAAAACACAACCCTGGTCATTCTGTAAGACAGTCTCTGATTAGCTGGAACTTGATCTAGTTCTTGAACGTAATGCCTCTGATGAGTGCTGTTTTAGTGCCCTGTACACAGTGTCTACCTGTTACTGGACATTACCATTGCTAGCTGCACTAGACATTTGTCTTCCTTGCCCCAGAAATTCAGTGTACAGACCACCAAAATGTCAGCATGGACTTAGACTCTGCTAGTTATACAATTTGGGGACTTTTTTTTTTTAATTTTATAAAATCAAACTAAAACATAAATATTCAATTTTTATGTATCAGTTGGATTTGTATCAGTCAGTACATTATTTACTTGAAAGTTAAAGCAATCTGGATGGTGGTGGCACATGCCTTTAATCCCAGCATGTGGGAGGCAGAGGTGAGTGCATCTCTGTGAGTTCTATCACAGCCAGAGATACATAGAGAAATCCTGTTTCAAGATGAGGGGGGAAAACGTAAAAGCAGCTTTTGAAATGGTAGGCAGGTGTAAATTAGAACATACGGATGTGTTTCCTGGAGTCACTCTGCCCTGCTGAGATCCATTCCCACAGACCAGCTTTGAGAATGAGCTGCTAAAGCATTTGACACAGTCCCCCAATCTCAACTAGCGCCCACATGGAACTCCCGAGGTCGTTGTCGATGCTGTTCAAGTCTGTCCCAGATCAACCTGATTGTCTTTTCTGGTAGGGTCATTGGTCCCCGCCTCCCTCTGGAAGCCTTCATGTTTCTCTTTCCTTCTAGACCAGGTTTACTATCCCCCCGCCAACCCTGGGAGTTGCCCCTGTTCCTTGCAGACAGGCTGGTGTTGAAGGAACCACATCTTTGAAGGCTGTTCACCATGTGACTTCCCCAGCCATCCCCTCGGCATCCCCCAATCCACTGTCTAGTCCTCATCTGTATCACAAGGTGAGTACTGTCTTCTGTCTTGCTACTGCAACCACTCCAGAGAATTCCAGAAAGTCTTAAAGGGGTCTTTGTGTCCTCTCTGTGCAGGCTCATATTTGCTTTTCTTTTGTAAACAGTGTTTGAAATGCTAGTTGGTCTAGTGTGACAGTAAGTAGTGACACACCCCAGTTGTTCTCTGTACTACAGTGGAAGGTAGAGCAGGGCTAGAAGTTGAATACTTGGTTTTCAGTGCACTCCAGTTCAGTTTACCACAGTTTGGTTTTTAAATCAAAAGGTAAAGCCAGACATTACCCTTTCGTCATCCAGTGTACCCAGTATACCCAGTCAGTGGCTTCCCTGCCTGGAGTGGGGAACTTTGTTTGCAGCCATGCTGGGATGTCTTGCCAAGTCTTAGTAGCCCTGGGAGTGCCTCATGACCTGAGGTCCTTCTCTATCCTCTAGGAATTAGGTACTGTCTGTACCCCAGGGCTGAGTTCTGCCCAGGATTCAGTGCATTGGGCAGCAGTCAGTGGGCAGCTCCTCTGTACTTACCCAGTCCCAGTTTGCCAGTGCACTTTTTGTTCTCGGAGGGGCTCTTTGACACCGTTATTAATTCCTCGTGGTGGTCCGCTGGAAGTGGGTAGTAGAATACTTCTGCCCTCAGCACTACCTGCTGCCTTTGTTTTCTTCCTTGGCCTCTTCTTCTGCTAGGTTTGCCTGACTCTTCCCAGAAGCTGCTCATGCTTCTCTTGACGACTTTGCAGTTGCTTCGGCAATAGCCCAAAGCTTTGATGCTGCTTGTAAAGATGCCGAGAATTAGTTAGGCATGCTCAGCTTTCATGTGTGGTTCCAGGTCACAGACAGGCTTCATGCCTATGAAGAAACAAAGTTAGAAGTCTGTGTAGGGCATGGAGTGAAGTGATGTTCTTGTCAGAGTGAAGGGTTCCCTCTGCCCACTGCTATCACAGCAGTGATGACTTGGCTGTGAGCTTCCTGTCATCTCATGGTCTATGTGCTGTACCTCACCCCTGTTTTCTCTGTCTCTCCAGCAGCACAGTGGCATGAAACTGTCCATGAAAGGCTCCCACAACCACACCCAGGGTGGCGGCTACAGCTCTGTGGGCAGTGGAGCTGTGAGGCCTCCTGTTGGCAACCGAGGACACCACCAGTATAACCGCACTGGCTGGAGGAGGAAAAAGCACGCACATACGAGAGACAGCCTGCCTGTGAGTCTCAGCAGATAATGGCTCCTGGCTCCCACCCCAGACTGCCCATAGGCCTCGGGTACCACAGGGAACCGAGACCAGCATCCAGCACCTCCACCGTGGGCTGCCGAGTGCCGCCCAGCACTGGTCACTCTGCATGTTTGTGTGGTGGCCGCATCCATCTTACAGAGCAGCTCCCTGTGCTCATCTGTGAAGCCTTACTAAACGTGGATGTGCGTCTGCCTGCCTAGAAGTCTTTGTCCATGCCCAGCAGGGCGGCTCAGGAGTGGCAGGGACTGGATGTGCTCGTGCAGTTTTACAGCCTTTGTCTCTCTGTCACAGGCAGAGAAGTCAAGCCCTGCTACATGTCTTTCTCATGGGAGTGTGCAGGCCGCCGTTTTACTGCCCTCATGTCTTGTTTGAAACTTTGGGACTGTTTTTCTATGTAAATATTGAAAACTTATGATTTGTGCAATAACTCAGATATTTTTTATTTAATTTCATATTTTCACATAAGTTATATTTAAGGGAGGAGGGAATTTTTTTTAAACACACTTAGATCCTTTCCCAATTTGCATTTTCTAAGTTGGGTTCCTCGTGTTGACTGGGTGTCTGTTAAGTGTCATCACATGAACACCGTGAGGAGGGGCTTGTGGGCTTTATTTTTTCCGTCTTTTCTTTGGTCAGATGCAGTGAAGGAGCCAGGTCGTCTTGAAGGTTTGTAAGGCGCTCAGCTCCTAGGCCTCCAGCATCTACCTGGCAGCCTTGTGCTGGCCTTGGCCTGTTGTCCTGCTCTGACCACAAGGTCTGACATTTTGGTTTGGGTTTTAAAAAAAAAAAACTAGACAGCAAATCCAGCATTTAAAGTGCCAGAAGTAAAAACCTCTAAGGGAAGAAGAGGTTGTGACATCATACAGATCGTAAAGTATTGTGACTGTGGACGTGCTTCGGTCCCTTATGTGATGTGGTCTAGAACCATGGGCCTGGTGACTATCATTACAGACAATGGCACCCAGATTTAGGAATGTGGAGAAAGGAATTTCGTTGATTCCGTTGAGGAATCTGCATAGCGGTATGCACTCGTTCTGTTAAGAGCAAATATCTGAAAAGTACCTCCGCTGTTCAGGGCACGTGGGGAGTATTTTAATGTATCACAGGAGAGCACAGCCCATCGTGGGCCCAGGAGCGGCTGGTGCCTGGCGTCAGAAGCATACAGGTATACTATGCAAGTGTATTCTGCCACAACAACCACTGTCTTTGTTACTTTTTTTGAACAAGAATATATCCACCGCCTAACCCTGAGTCTCTAGAGCACCACAGTTGTCCTGGGAGTTCTTGCATCTTGTAGACCCTCTGGCTTCCATTTCTAAAATGGGGGTTCTGGCCCTGCTAAACACTACAGGTAGGTCAGTCTTTAAGTCCACTAGTAGAGAATGTCAAGACAAGAAGCTGATGCTGTGACATCTGATTGACAAACAGCAGTGGGAGTTCTAGACTGATGTCTGAATGTGAAGGACGCCTAGTCAAGGACAAGTTCTGCGTGTCTGGGTCTGCCTCTTGCTGCTGTGGTGGGGTCACTGACTCTGGGAGACAGTCCAGAGCAGAGTAGCACATGGGGTCTGCAGCTCGTGAGGATTGGAATCATCTAAAATATTTAAAACTATTTAAATTGTGAACCCTGTTGCTAAAGAATATTTATGAACACTGGTCCATAGGCCTGTACTAATTTACACATTAGCAATATTGACTGTTGTATCTGCATTAAGGAGCCACCGTGAGGCCGTGCGAGTGACCCGCAGATGTGCGTTTTAAAGCTCTATCCCAGGCACAGGTATGCGTCCATCCCTGTAATGGTGAACCAGATGAATTGGCCTGGCTACCACTGTGGCCACACGCTGCAGTTTGACAAAAAGCTATCATGTTTCAATTTTGTGTGTGGACAACAATGTGGACACTAAAATTGACATATTTTTATGTAAAGTTTTTCTATTCTTTCATTTTTAATAAACTTTAGAAACCATCTTTGTGTTGACTAGCTGCTTTCCTGTGAAGGGTGGAGTGGCTTCTGTGTTAGCTGCTTGCTAGGGTTGAATATGGTCATCTCCAGATGACCAGATGGCCAGAGTGGTTATGGATCATTCACCATTAGTTCCTTACAGGGCTTGTGCCTAGCTTCTGTGACTGTAGCAGAGTCTCAGCCCCACATGTGGGTACTAGGAAGACTTCGGGAGGACTGTGCACACTATACCAGACATTGCACAGTTGAAACATGTGCAAATCAACACTGTCATAGCTCAAGCTCCCAAACATGATGCCCCTTCACCTTGTGGTTTACAGGGAGTTGTTGATCATGCCTGCAAGTGACAGGCCACTCAACTGCTCAGCCCATTCAGTGTGTGTGCTGGGATATTGTAATGCCTATGGATGAGTTGTAAACAAAATGCTTGCTCATCCGTTCTAACACTGTAGTTCTTTCTCCAGTGACAGTCAGAGAAAGACCAGTTCATGACCTTAGAAGCCTCAGTGAATTCCAGGCAAGATAAATACATACTAGACCGTTTTCCTTGTAAGCTGGTATTTTGATCTCAGGAGTATGAGGCTGGCTGTGAAGTGTGGGCTGTTTCCATTTTTGCAGAGCATTATGTTGCTCTTATTTTTTAAGTTTTCAAGTCCTGAGTGTATGTCCAGGGAGTGGGTGCAGATGTGAACTCCTACCTCATAGCAGTTGGCTTAGGGGGTTGTGTGTGTGTGTGTGTGTGTGAGTGTCTTAGGGGGCTCATCTTAGAGGTGTGCTCAGTCATAAAGGTAAGAAGCTGGCCAGATGCCGTGGTGACATTCATTGCCCTTAAAGGCCACATGGCAGATGAGAGGAGCCAGAGGCCTCCTCCATGCGCACAGCCCTTTCTCTGGTGGTATTTGTCTTCCATTATGACACAGCCCTTCTGAGTTACTTGTGCCCATGCTTTGCTGTCCATACATTGCCTGACAATGAAACTGCTGCTGGTTTACAAAAGGCTATGATGTTGAAGGTCTTTTGTGCAAGCTAGCCACTGCCCTGTGGAGACATTCCCAGAAAGCTTGCCCAGCATCCCAGGGTTGTTTTGCTTGCCTTTGCTCCTGATCTCCTCTCTCATCTGGTTTGCCCAGGTTTGAGGACACTGGTTCAGCTCTCACCTATTCTTTTGACAAAATGTGTAGGTTCTTCTTCCAGCTACTTCAGCCCTGTACTTAGGACAAGGGATACTGCAGAGGTGAAGTACAGATTCACAACAATCCTTTAGGGGCGCCCTTCCCCTTCCAGGACAGCTTGAGTGTTTTTTTCTGCTTGGTCTGCCTTGGTTTTGCCCTCAGTCCCACCAGCCTGGATATTAATACATCGATATCCTTGGAGACCCACTGAGTTGGCGGCCTGCCGGACAATGATAGAGAAAACTCATCTAAGTTACATGCTCAGAAGACAGGCCCAAAGCAGAAATGCTCCTGAAATCAGGCCAGAGCGGCTAGGAGTGCTGGAGAAAGTGTGTGCAGGGAGGCCATGAAGAGGATTTGAGGGGCTGAACCAGGCCAAACATATCCCCTTTTGCTCCCTCAGCTTTGCAGGGTGAGGCAGAGTGGCCTTGACATTCACATTATTGGCAGGTTGTCAGACTGCTGATCAGTTCGACTGTATTTTTGCCCACTGAAAAGCCTGCATCCTGTCTTCCCACTGTCTCCCTTTCAGGCCTCAGATACTCCTCACCAGTCTGCATTCCTTCAACCCTTTGTCTTCTGTCACTGAGAGAGCCACGTGAAAGATACAGGCATTACAACCCTCAGGTGCTGCCTTTCCCCTTCCCAGTGTTCACTATTGCCACCGATGCCTGGTTCTTGAGCTAACTAACCATATTCAAGTACACTGCATTGAGAAACTCTTAGGGAATTCATAGAGCTGGGGAGATGGCACAGTTCATAAAGTGCTTATGTTAGGAGCAGGAGGACTG
This sequence comes from Sigmodon hispidus, assembly GCA_004025045.1. Taxonomy (NCBI): domain Eukaryota; kingdom Metazoa; phylum Chordata; class Mammalia; order Rodentia; family Cricetidae; genus Sigmodon; species Sigmodon hispidus. Next base: position 9,360 of record PVIH01006865.1, read on the forward strand.
GAGTTGATGCCCCAGCCCTGTATAAGAAAGCTGAGGATCTGAAGACTGGAGGATCCCTGGGACTTGCCAACTCTCCAGCTGAGTGTAATTGGCAAGGGCCAGACCAATGAGAAACACACATGCACGCGCGCGCGCGCACACACACATCCCCTTTGTTCAGGAAGCCAGCAGTGTGGGTGGGTAATCAGTGTTGTATGGCAAATGAACTGCAGTCCAATTGAGGACATTATCCTGTGGCAGCCCTACCAGCTGACAGCCCCAGCCAAGGCCAGAGAATGATGTGTGGAGTTGTTGGGTACCCAGAGTAGGCAGTAAGGGACTGAGTCTCCAGAAGGACAGTGCTTTTTCATGTGCTTGTGTCCTCACCGCTGGTAAAATGTCCCAGCAGCCATCTGGGCCACCGTCCCAGGCTTCTACTTGTCAATCTTCTATCCCAGTTGACCTCTGTGCACCCATTTTCTCAGGCTGTAAACTACTTATACACACGAAAGCTCTGAACTGTCAGAGCCAGAGAGGCCCCTGATCAATGTAAACTGGTATCAGACCTAAAAAGATTGCTACATGAATCTGAGTCATCAATTTAAAGAGTCTAATTTGCACAAGGAATTTATTACAACAGACCAAACAAACATTTTGATACCCAGCTCTCCCCCTTTTGTCCATTTATTTGGTCTTAGTGTTCTTCCATATTTAAGATTCTTAGGGTCTTGGATAATTTGATTTATTTATTTATTATGCATACAGTTTTACAGAAGAGGGCGCCAGACCTCATCATAGATGGTTGTGAGCCACCATGTGGTTTTGCTGGGAATTGAACTCAGGACCTCTGGAAGAACAGTCAGTGCTCTTAACCTCTGAGCCATCTCTCCAGCCCCGGTCTTGGATAATTTGGAAGGAAAGTATTTAGTACTGTTTTTAAAATGTCACTGGACATTTTATGATTTATGAACTATTTTAGCGCAGTGTCATAGGCACTGCCAATTCTCCAATAGCAAAGCTGTTTTTTTTACTACTTAATAAGTTAACAATCTAAGGTATAAACCTTGAACTTAAATAGGAAAGGAATGATTTCTAGATATCAAATGAATAGTTTCATTGGGTACTCTGTACTGTGTTGGGCTCAGTTTGGGGAAATCAGATGCACAGTCAATGTTGTTGTGCCCTGAGTGTCCATGCAGATAGATCTACTCAGCAAGTTACTTTCCAAGTTGAGAGTAGTCCTGATTTCACATAGCTTCTGCATCCATTCTGGATATAAACTGAACTGTTTCATAGCAAGACAAGGTTGGACACTCTCCAGTACACTCTCTTTCCAGTTCCTCAAGGTACCTTATCCAGACTTCTGCTTCCTGGCACCCACCCCTTGCTGAGGGGACAGCTGTAAGTGGCCTATTCACCTGACCATGTTGAACCCACCCTCACATGAACTGTGCCTATATTCCACAAAGGCCCTTTCTCAACATGTGGCCTGCTTGCTAGTAACCCACCAGTTGGAATTCCCCATAGCTGTCCTATTTGATCATTCCTAGGACCCAAGAAAAGAATTGGTTCAGGGTCTTTTTCTCTCTCCACATGTTGCTGTCCCTGTATGTGGCTCACAGGCAGGCTGGATATTACCGAGGAGCTGAGCACTCAACTCCCAATCCGTCTGTTTTCTCACCTCTAAAATGTGCAGTCCATCCCAAAGGTCCTAAGCCACAACACAGAACCTTTTCTAGGAGACAACTTCTTCGTTTTCCCCTTTGATTCTCAGAAGGAGGTGTGGCCGTCATCTCAAACTCATACAGGCATAGGGAAAATGACAGAGGATTAAGATGGGAAGGCTCTGGAGTTCCAAGAGGGAGCTGGAGCCCGTTTTGTGGGCACAGATGGAATATTTGCATGCAGAACAAACCTGTGCCTGGCACTCCAGGCACTCAGCTAACCACAATTTTAATTCGCTGGTATAAAAGGCATCCAAAATACAAGTTCATGTACAGCTCTGTAGGAGATGCTCTGGTTGGGGAACAGTTTCATTTGCCTCAAGTCCTTCCTCACCCTCCTCCTGGGTGACATACCCCATAAAGCTTTTAGCAGTCCATGGGACACAGTTTTAAACCAGCAGACCAAACATTCATCCCCACCTTTTTTTTTTTTTTTTTTTTTTTTTTTTTTTTTTTTTTTTTTTTTTTTTTTTTTTTTTTTTTTTTTTTTTTTTTTTTTTTTTTTTTTTTTTTTTGCTGCTGAACCCACTTGATTTGCACTGAGGAAGGCAGCTTTCACACAGGCTCTGCATCTTCAGGCTAAAATTGGAGCCTTTGTCTTGAAAAGTACAGCTTCCTTTATTGATGCCTGCATACCTGGAGTATTTGGAGAAGGACAACGCCTTATTCATCCCGGTTTCTTTCATGTTTGCCTCTTAAACTAGTGAAAGGCTGGACACATGATCTCTGGACTTCCTCCTCAGCTCATTCAAAGCTGGTTTCTCTACTTTGCCCTGTGTAAAGCTCTACAGTACAGCTCAACTTGAGCTCGTAACCAGCAATCGCATGGGCTGCTGTGGCTCTGGGATGCTGTCCTGCATGGTTCTGTGGCTCCTACAGGTGGAAGTGTCTGTTTATATCTCCCCTCCCCCAACCCCTTGGCTGACATTCAGGGTTTGCTGCTCCTACTGTAAAAAGCAACGTCCCTGAGAGAAGAGAGAGGGCGCCCTTGTTCCAATCTTGCAGATGTTCTGCTCCACCAAATCACAGTCAGAGCGCTGGAGCCTCCTTTTTGCCAGGCTGTGTGGCCTTTGAGCTCCAGGCAAAGGTGTTCTCTACAGTAGTCCGAGTTAACATTTGAGAAGAAACCACGCAGGGCACTCAGGATTTCAAAGTCCCTGGGCTGTGTTTTCCTCTGTTGAGGAACAGAGAAGACTGACATCCTAACTGACAATAAAAATTGCCTGGGGTTGCTGCCTCTTGGGAGCCATTGGGCATTTCTTGCTGCCCCAAGACTGCCTGGGGACCAGTTGGGAGTGTTTCTAGATTGTTATCAGATGAATCCCTGTCCCAGAATCTGCTGTGATCTCATTCTGAGTTCTGGTATGGCCAGAACACTGGTAGCTTCCGATCATCATAGTCCGCTATGTGCTGGGAGGGGGACCCCTGAGTAGTGCCCTGTTATACTGCTCTGTCTTTCTGAGGAGGATGGTTTCCTCACACTCAGGGGCCCTGAGGACTGTGATGAGAAGCAGGGACTACAGGAATTGAGGGTTGTATCTAGGGTCCCTGTCTTTGATCATTGTTGCAAGCTCTGGCAGAAGACCCTGAGTGGAGAGGAGGCAGCCCACTGTCTGGGTGTGTTGGAGGAGGGGGTAGAGCACATTGTAAACACTCTGCAGTCAGCACCACGCACAGCCAGCCTCCCCTCTAGACATGTACACAGCCTTCAGATGTGTCTCCATGGCCCCTTTCTTCTCTCTTTCTCTCTGGTGCTCTCTGCCTGGCTACCTTGATATAGGCTCTCTGGAAGGTCTCAGGGCCACTCTTCAGCTCTCACTTGAGGCCAAATGAGGTTAACTAAGGCTCCTGGCTCTGGCTGGGGTCAGGAGCCAGAGTGTAGTGTGGCTGGACTTGGCTGTGTCTTCCCTATGTGGGACTTGGGGCAGGGGTGACCAGCACATGGAATGCTACAGAGCCAAAGCCCTAAGTGCATGGGGGAATGTGTTTATATACTGATAGCATTGTTTTTAAGCACCTTGAATGAATGCAGATGCTAAAGGACACAGATTCCTTGGCCTAGGGACTCTAAGGCACAGGGACATTAGGTTGTTGGCAGCTTCTTGAAGAGGATGGCATCTGACCCTGTACCCCAGAGCCTCCAAGGATAGTGACCTCAAGGGACCCTAAAGTCCACATGAGACAGACACCTGGAGTCAGGTATTACCAAAAGAGGACAGAGACGCTGATGGCCTCAGAGAAAGAAAGTGCTGAAGCGAAGCTACTTAAGACAAAACTACATTATGTCCTGAAGGGTAAGAACGCAGCCTGGGTGAAGCTTCAGCAGTGGAGAGATTGGATTTCTTAGCATAGCAGGGGGGCATTAGAGCCAACACCAACACCTTAAAACAAACAAACAAAAGGCTGTAGCTACAAAAGAAATCCTTTCCTACCTTGGAAAGGTTACTTAGCCAGCACTGTCTGGGCCTGGCTTCAGGCAGCAAGACAAAGGAGAGATACAAGGTTGAATCTCACAGAGCTGAGCTACAGACAATGCTCCCATGGGCCAAGATCTCTCTGGCCACACTTCTACTGTATGCCTTTTAAAAAATGGTATGTGTTTTATCTGGATATTTGTCTGTTCAGCACATGCTTACAGGAACTGCAGAAGCCAGAAGGGGGCATTAGATCACCAGGAAATGGAGTGACAGACAGCGGTGAGCTGCCATGTGGGCACTAAAATCAAATCTGCGTCCTGTGGAAGAGCAGACAGTGCTATTAACCCATGAGCCGTATCATCATCACACCCCCCTCCCCACCATATCTCTTTGTTGTAAGAGGATTTTAGGCCTGGCCTAGCTCTGCAGTCCAAATGAATTTCTCTTGCCCACAGCCTGGCCCAGCCTGAGGTTTCAACCCACAGCCCTGCTACCACTTAGCCTCCAAAATTGACTCAGGTGCTTATTAATTACATGCTATTCGGCCTATGGCTCAGGCATATTGTTAGCCAGCTCTTGCATCTTAACCCATTTCTATTAATCTGTCTTGCCACATGGCCCGTGACTTATCTGTACTCCATTACATATTGCTTCTTGGGCAGCTGGATCATGTCTCTCGTGATTCTACCCTTCTTCCCCTGTATCTATGCTTGGGTTTCCCACCTGCTTCTAAGCTGCTCTGCCAAAGGCCAAAACAGCTCCTTTATTTTCCAGTGGGATTCACAATGTACACAAAGATATCCAACATCACCTCTTGACCTGTTCCCTCCTCCTCAGTCTGGAAGCTTGGCATTGCTTTGTGGGTAGAGGGCTTTGGCTCTTGTGTCCTAGGGAAGAGGAAGTCATGCTTTATTCCTGTGGCATCTTGGATACAGGGAACCTGTACCCCTTGAATAGCTCGTAATCTTTGAAATGGTTTTTATAAGCATGGTAGCGGTGGGTGTAACAGCTTATCTGGCAACGTCTGTGTTTCTCAACACATTCGCCCAGGAGGGGCAGTCCTACTGCTTCTGACAGTCCTGCTTAGGAAAGGTACCCCCTTCCCTTCCATAGAGACTCCAGTATTCACCAGGGAAGCTTCTGTAACAGGTTTGGCTTATGCTTTCACCAAGGCATCTCAGCATTGGGAGTTGGAAAATCTGGGAAGAGGATCCTGACTTCTTGCCATTTAATATGGATTTGGACTGAGTTCCGAACCACAACAAATGATGTGGGATGTCTTTCTGTATGCTGTGTATTATCATTGGATAATAAAGGAACTGTTTTGGCTAATGGCTAGGCATCTTAGATGCAGGCAGGAACTCGAAACATAGATAAAGGGGAAAAGGGCCAAGTCAGACAGAAATGCTGTAAGCTACCACTGAGAGAAAGATGTAAAGGAGCTCAGGTAAATCACAGCACAGATTAATAGAAATGGGTTAAGATTCGAGAGCTAGCTGGAAATATGCCTGATGCATAGGCAAAACAGTATGAAATTAATACAAGCCTTTGTGTGATTATTTGGGGCTAAGTGGCAGCAGGCTGTGAGTGAGTCTAAACCTTGGGGCTAGGCTGGGAAGGCCAGACCAGAAATTTTTTTTTTTTTAACTATAAACAAACATGAATACTGGATTCTCAGGTGGATGGGTCTTTCACACCTGAAGTTTTCTTTGAGTTGAGTTGAAATCACTGACTTTGTGATTGTATTGTCGTTCCAAAGTTCAGTCCAATTTTTAGGAAATGTCTCAGAAGAGTCAGGACACATGTGTATTCATGTACAACTAGGTATTGTTAGACGCATGCATCGCATGACAGGGAGCTGGCAGCCTATACTGAGCTTCTGGAAGCCTAGCCAGTGAAGCCACTGGATGAAAGGGGAGGAGGGAAGGACATATCCTTCACGGAGAATAAAGGAACAGAAGAACATGTCGCAGGCTGGCAGAGCCATCCCCTCCACTGATCTCTCTCAGTAAGAGGTTCTTCTTTACCACCTCACTGTGCGAGTCAGTCCCTGAGCAACAGCTCTGGATCAAAGGTATAGTTTTTGTTCTCTGCACGGCAGAACACTTTGCGTGTTTGACTCCTCAAGGCTGCTCAGGCATTGAGCTCTCTGCTGCTTTGGATTAAACAACTCTGATCCTCCCCAGGAGACAGAGAAGATGAAATGCATGTGGTAAAGGATGGCAATTCAGTCAGAGAATTACTCCACAGACTGCTTGAGCTTCCTGTGAGAAACGACATCAAACCATTCCTCAGGTGCTTTTTAAGTTAGCAGATAAAAATCTGTGTTGCTGACTGCGGAGGATTTTCAGATTTTCACACAGGGGGCTGCAATGACTTTTTTGAGATGCAACATGGAATCATGTCTATGGCCTGCTTAGCCTGCCTTTGGTGCTTCTCTGAGTATGTGCCCAGCCTCAGGAAAGCCAGCTCTACAGGACACAGTGATGCTGGCACTTCCAGAATGAATGGCCAAAGCATGCTAAGGGAAGGGATCTGCAGATTTAGTTGCCCCCTTTCTTCACATTGTCACCTGAGTGAAAGCCAGTAACCGAACTCTGTATCAGAACAGCTTTTAAAAGATCTACTTTTATTTATGTGTATTTGTGTGTGTGTGTATTTGTGTGTGTGTGTGTGTGTGTGTGTGTGTGTGTATGCTTACAGGTGCCCTAGAGGGCAGTAGAAGTCACTAGATCCCTTGGAACTTGAGTTATACATGGTTGAGAGTCACCTGACATGGAGATTGGAACCTGAACTTGGGTCCTCTGGAAGAACAGCAAGTGCTGTTAACCACTGAGTATTTTAACCAGGAGGATGTGCTTCAGACACCATGCTGGTCCTGTCATAGCAGGCCTATCCAGTTCCCACTCTAAGCCTTTAGGGTGTTTTCTTCACAGTTCACACTGCTGAGTGACTCTCTAGGCTCACCAAAAGGCTCTGTTACCAGAGAGCCTGGGCTTTGTCTGTCCTTGGACTATGCAGCTTTTTTAATGGCTTCTCCAGTCATAGGAGTTAAGTTTGCTTTCCAACTTGGGGACCAATCCTCTGCCTGTGGTCACCTGGAAAATGCCACTGCAGACTTCTTCTATTGGAAACTGTCAAGATTTTATGTTCCTCGTAGGCAGTTGCTTTCTGACCTTCTGAAGAAGAGACCCAGGCCCAACAGTGTCCAGAGGAGCTGACTATACTGACTTGGTATCCAGGGGAGGAACTATACTGACTTGGTATCCAGGGGAGGGACTATATTGACTTGGTATCTAGGGGAGGGTCTATACTGACTTGGTATCTAGGGGAGGGTCTATACTGACTTGGTATCTAGGGGAGGGTCTATAGTGACTTGGTATCCAGGGGAGGGTCTATACTGACTTGGTATCCAGGGGAGGGTCTATACTGACTTGGTATCCAGGGGAAGGTCTATAGTGACTTGGTATCCAGGGGAGGGTCTATAGTGACTTGGTATCCAGGGGAGGGTCTATAGTGACTTGGCATCCAGGGGAGGGTCTATAGTGACTTGGTATCCAGGGGAGGGTCTATACTGACTTGGTATCCAGGGGAGGGACTATATTGACTTGGTATCCAGGGGAGGGTCTATACTGACTTGGTATCCAGGGGAGGGTCTATACTGACTTGGTATCCAGGGGAGGGTCTATACTGACTTGGTATCCAGGGGAGGGTCTATACTGACTTGGTATCCAGGGGAGGGTCTATACTGACTTGGTATCCAGGGGAGGGACTACTTAGGTGGCAGTCAACTTGTTGCTCTTGACATCTGCTGGAGCTCTCTAGAGATCTTTTGTGCTCAGGGTCACCAAACTGTTGCAATTTCCAGATTGGAACAGAATGAGGTGTCCAGTTTTTTGTTTTTTGAGCTAGAGCTTCCCTGTGTAGCCCTGGCTGTCCTAGAACTTGCTCTATAAATCAGTCTGGCCTCAAACTCAGAGATTCAACTGCCTTTGCCTCCTCCTCCTGAGTGCTTGGATTAACGACACCTCCTGGCTGGTGTCTAATCTTTTGATACAGCCTTATCAACTACATTCAAAGCCATCCTAGGATGGACACATGTCTTCAGCAGGCCACTGGTTAGATATGCAACCTGGATAGACTGAATGTTTATGTCTTCCCACAATTTTTAAAACCCAGCACCCCTACTAAAGGCATTAGGAGGAGAAGCCATTGGGAGGGCAAAGCTTCATGAGTGGGGTTAATAACCTGATGGAAGAGGCTTAACAGAGCTCCTTGCCACCTGTCCTATGTGAGGATGTGGTAGGAAATGGGTCTTCACTTGACCTAGACTCTGCCATTCCAAAATGTTGGACATTCCAGCCTCTAAGACTACAAGAACAATTACAATTATGTCCAGCCAAAAACTCTCAAATACCAACAGCCACTTCCCAAATAATTGACTCAGAGGTTTAATATAGTAACTGCTGGGCCAGGAGCTCAAGCATATTGCTGTATAGCTCTTACACTTAAAATAACCCATACTTTTATCTATATTTAGCCATGCGGCTTGATATCTTTGTTCAGACAAGCATTCTCATCTTGCTTCCTCTGCAGCTGACTGGTGTCTGCCTCTTTTACTTTCCTCTTCTCAGAATTCTCCTAATATGGTTGCCCTGCCTATATTTCCTGCCTTGTTACTGACCAATCAGTGTTTTATTAAGCTGATATGAGTGGCAAATCTTTAAAATGTACAAGACTATTCTCCCACAGCAACTGTGCATATTTACTTTCCTCCTTTCCTTCTTTTCCAGTGTGTGTGCGTGTGGGTATATGACCATGCATGCAGAGATATCAGAAATCATTCTTGGCCATTCCTCTATCTTATTCACTGAGATATGTCTTTTTGGTCAAATGCAGAGCTAGCTGATATTGCTAGTCATGCTAGCCAGCTTGCTCTGAGATTATAGGTAGGCTGCCACACCTGGTATTTATGCTGGTTTCTGAGGTCCAAACTTCCAATCTTAGGCTTTTCTAGCAAACACTGAGCCACCTCCATGTCACCAGTTTTTGTGTTTAGAAGCTGTTTAATGATGGTATTTGCTATAGTGGCTGTTGTCAGCTAATAGAACATAGTTTATGGTCATTTAGTGTGATCAGCATCCTCCTGGGCCTTGGTGGTGCTAAGAGAAGTTTTGTCATTAGAACGAAACTTCTGCCTGTCTTTTATGGGCACCCAGCTGAGTAGTGACCTGAACAAATTAACACCTGTTAATCATGACTGGGCAGCCTTTCTCTGAGTTCAAGGTCATGTTGGTAAGCTTCTGTTGGGCAGGATTTTCCTTAAGTTGGCTGAAATAGAGGCCAAGAGTCCTGTAGATTGGGTTGTATTTCTTCTAAAGATATGTTGAAGCCCTAACACATGGAACCTGTAAATGTGACCTCTTTTGAAAATAGATTTTTTTGAATTAGTTAAGCCAAGGCCATACTCAGTGAAGGTGGGCTGTCGCACAGTCTGTCATCCTGACAGAAAAATAGCAATCTTCAGAGAAAGACCAATGGACCAAGTGTTCAGCCAGGTGAGCCTATGAGACATTTCACACAGTTGGTTTGTATGAGACTGGACCCCATAGGCCCATGTTTGAATGCTTGGTCCTCAGTTAATGAACTAGAGAGGAGATGTGTCACTGGAGATTTCAAAAGGCCATACCAGGCCCAGTACCTTTCTCTCATCCTGGGGGGATTGTGGAGCAGATGTTAGTGCCCAGTTACTGCTCCAGCATCATGTCAGTCTGCATGCTACCTGCCAGCACTCCCCACCATGATGATAATGGACTAATCCTCTGAAAATGCCATCAGTCTCCAACTAAATGCTTTTCTTCTGTAAGTTGTTTCTTCCTAGCAACGGAACATAACTAAGACAACATTCAAACTACAACAAAATCCCCAGGCATTGTGTGTGTGTGTGTGTGTGTGTGTGTGTGTGTGTGTGTGTGTGTGTGTACATGTGGAACTTTTTTCAGAATCTTCTTCTCTACCTGGTCACTACTGACACTTACACCAGATACATAACTTGTGTGTGAGACTGATCTACTGATCTATGCACTCTAGAACACTTGTCAGTGTCCTTGGACTCTACTCAATTGTTGTATTAGGTTCTGGTCTGCACTATTCAGCCTGGCCCTGTGGCCCAGACCTGCTGAACTGCAGACTCGCAGACCCACAGACTCACAGAATCACACAGACGTTTATATTATTTTTATGCTGATTGATCTAAGGCTGAGGCATATAACTTGCTAGCTCTTTCATCTGAACTCAACCCATCTTGTTCAGCTATGTGGCTTGGTACTTTTTCTCAGAGCAGCAATTCAACTTCTTTCCTCTGCATCTCCTGAAAGCTCTGGTGACTCTGTGGCATCTGTCTCTGCTGTGAGATGTTCCTGAGTTTTCTTAGCCTGGTAGCCCCGTCCACACTTTCTGTCTGCCTTTGGCCAATCAGCTTTATATTAAACCTATAAGCAGGACAAATAGTTACATTACCAGCATAATCCCACTATAGTTCCCCTTTTTCTCTTTTTAAAACAAGAACCCCAAATCTAATATCCTTTTACCCCCATTATCTATAATGACTTATACCCAACACTGTAAACAAACACAAACATTCATAATCTATTTTTTTGGGGAATGTGGGCATAGTCCTTTAGGCTGGTTCCTACTGAATGGGGGAGTTGGCAATCCTATGGGGATCCAAAAAAAGTTTTAGCATTATGGACAAGTCTTTGGTGGAGTAGTCTCTAAGGCTGGTTCATATCAGCCAGTCTTCTTGACGTTGTTTTGGATGCAGAATTCAGAGGAAACTGCAACAGAGGTGCTGTGAAATTCTGAATAATCTGGGCCACCCATTTCTATTGAAGACTTTTCAGCGGGTCTTCCTCCATCAAACTTTATTTTCTTTAACTGAGAATAAATCCACAGCTTCTCATTTTCTGTAGAAATAAAAAGAAAACCTCTGCTCCAAAGTAGTGTATCTTTTGATTTCAATTTAAAAGTCAACTCATTTACAAAACACAAAGGCTGAATTAATCCCATAGCATTTATAATCAGATGTTTTTTAGCAGCTTTAACTGCTTCATTTATAGAAAAAAAAAAAAAAACAAACTTAAGACAAGACAATAACATACAGTATCCAGACACTCTTTGTATTTTCCATTTTTACATGGCTTATTACTATTTCTTTTTACTCTATGTCTTTTTTTAAGGACTTTATCCTTTTTCCTTTTTTATTTTCTCTCTCAAGCCTATGTATATTTTAAGCATATCCTAAACCATTTACAGGTTGGTTTTTCTTTTTAAATCTCTCTCTACTGAATATCTCTTATTTTTTTCTGTTTCTGACTACCTTTTACTTGGCTAGAGTGGCTGATCCACCCAGCCATTTCTATTTCTTTCTGTTTTGACACACCTTTAATCAGCCAAGGTTTGGTTTAAGGCTTCACTAGGGTAGCTGACTTCACCCACCTCCCTTTATTATTTTCTGTTTCTGTTCACACCTTTAATCTTCCACCCAATTTCCTCTATTTCTTTGTTTCTGTTCGACCTTTAATCTGCCAAGGTGTGGCTAAGAATTAACCGTGTCACTAGGGTGGCTAGTTGGCTTCACCCAACTCCTAGTCTAACTTCATAGGATTTAGCTTTTTAGCAGAGGTACTGCTAGGACCCACAATTATTACTCTGGAGAATTTTAGGGTCTATATAATCACCAAGTAAAACACTGTCTTCTGCCTCTCATTAACTCCATTTAAGTATTTGTCAGCAAAACCATCTTAAAAGACAAACAAGTGTTTTGCCTCTAAGGCTGAATCAGGAAACTTCAGTTAAAAAAGCCAAGCCTCTGCTTGCCTCCAGCAAACAGAGCTAATCCAAGAAAACACTGCTGCGACTAAGACTCAATCTTTGGCTCTGTTCCCTTTTGCCTGTGAGAACAGAAACCTTAAGTCCACTATAAGCAGCTTGTTTCTTACATTGAGGCTCAGGAACTGGCCTTGTAGCTTTTAAACTGCACTCTAAAAGCCTACCACTTTTAATTCAAACCCATAGCCCACATGCCTCACCAAGGTGTCTCTGTACCACAGCTCATGTGAGAGACACAACTCCCGGAAGCTGTTTTTGGCTCTGATTCTGTGCTTTAGAACTGTTTTTGTAATCTTTATGAAGCTTTATGTGAGTGTATATCACCCACATTGGGCAGCTATTTGTTATAAAAGGCCAGAACCATTTACAACACTCAATAGATGTTAATAATGCCTCCTCCTGCTGCTGTGGGTATTTAGGAGTCAAAAAGGATGCTTGCTGGCTGCATCCTGCCCCCAATAGGATGGACCTTTATGGGCAGGGTCTTTCACACTCTGTACTGGCTGGTTTCATTGTGTCAACTTGGCACAAGTTGAAGTCATCAGAGGACAGAGCCTCAGCTAAGGAAACGCCTCCTTGAGATCCACTGTAAGGCATTTTCTCATTTAGTGATCGACATGTCATTGACTGCACAGGTGGTTGAAACAGAGACTCTGATTGTGATTTAATCTTGAGTATACTGCTTAGTACCTGAACATCTTTGTGTTTATTGATTTTTCTTCTCTATGCATTGTTCACCCAGATTCTTTGTTTTCCTATACTTTTAAAAGATGTATTTTCAGTCTTAATTGCCAGTTAGTAATTTTTTGCATCTATAGGTTTCAGCTTGACATTTCAGTACATGCAGTCAATTTGTAATGATCAGATCAGGGAACCTAGCTACTTGCCTGTGACAGAAATCATAAATATTTCCTTTGGTCAGTGATATACATCCCAGACTGATGAACCAGAGACCATGTCTATATCTGCTGGGTACAGGGTAGTCAGGAGAGGGAACCTCCACCTGGGACTGGAGATGATTGTGGGTGTCTCTCTCAGCTCACAGGCCTCTTCTATAAAATGAAAGGGCTAAACTATAGGACCCAGGGTTGTTCTAGCAGATCTTTTTTTATAGAGATCTAAAAAGCAAATGGTTGAGACTTTATGGGTCACACAGCCTCTTGTGCTACAGTCCAAAGGAGGCAGCGACCATGTGCAAATGAGGGAACTAGCTTTCTTCAGATAAAGTCATTTTCCAAACCAGTGGGCCGTGGACTTGGGATGCATTGGACAGAAGGAATAGCTCCTAATACTTCAAAGAACAGTAGGGTAACCGCTCGATGAAAGTTAATTGAATATTTCAAAATACATGTAAAGAGGATTTTGAATCTTTCCGACACAAGCAAATGATATATATCTGAGATGTCATATGCCAGTTACTGAGAGAGCAGGAAGAGAGAGGGAGAGAGGAGAAGGGAGGGAGGGAGGGAGAGAGAGAGAGAGAGAGAGAGAGAGAGAGAGAGAGAGAGAGAGAGAGAGAGAGAGATCTGCTACACAGCAAGATCTTGCAAACTTACAAATACAGCGTTGTGTAAAAAGCTTAAATCTGCTGTGTCACATACTCCTGCATCTCAGATAGAAATCAATGTCCCCAAACATAGTCATATAACAGGAACCAGACAGTGGCTAGCTGGCCAGGGGAGGTCTCCCCAGACAGTCATGAACTGCCAGGGAAGGGTCCCCCATATAGTAATGAGCTGGTCAGGAAGGGTCCACAGACAGTGATGAGCTGTCCAGAAAAGGTCCCCCCAGGCAGTGATGAACTGTCCAGGGGAGGGTCCTCCAGACAGTCATGAGCTGGTCAGGGAAAGGTCTCCCTAACAGCAGTCAGCTGGCCAGGAAAGGTCCCTCCAGACTGCATTTCACTCAGAGAGGAAAAAATGTGTCAGTGACTTTCCACAGGATTCCCTTTTGTCCCCTTGGGTAGATGGGCAACCTATTTCTGCCTTGTCCAGGGTGGTCCCACTTTTTTTTTTTTACCAGCAGGTGGTCACTATCTAACTGATGGACCAAGTGAGTTCCGATTGCTTAAGGAGATGACTGTGACTGTGGGAGATGACTTGATGTGTCTCCTCCAAATCCACATATTAAAGGTTGAAGTTGCATTGACAATCCTACTGAGTTAGGGGTTTGTCATGATAGAGTCCCTGTGGACAGGATTAGGGTCCTTATGAATAGGGCAGCATGGGTCTGCCCTTCCATCCTGTGAGGCCACAACATTGCTGCTCGGTAGCCCTCTGCTTCTTTCCATGCTCTTAAGTCTCAGACCCTAGGACAAATGGCTGCTGTGTCTATTTAATATATCAAAGCATCCCTGGCTGTCTAGTTCTTCCAGCATCCCTCAGTCCCTACCTGTCAGTCACAGGGTATGGCTGGCATACCCCACTACCTACCCTGAACTCTCCATCCCAAAGGCTGGGCTGCCCTTTTTACTGAAGGCTCCTCTCTAATAATCCAGCCATCTTGGTTACCCACCCTTTTGTACTCCTGACCTCCTGGCCGCTGCACCTTGTCTCTGTCTCTCCCCTTTCTCTTCCCTTCCCACACTCCACAGGGCTTGGCTCAGCTTGGTCATGTTCACTCTGGGCTCTCTCAGATGTCTCTTCCTATGTTCTCCTATATATTTAAAGCAAACTTCCTCTTCCACCAAACCTGGGAGCAGCATGTCCTTTCCTTTCCTTTGCTGTCTATTTCTTTTTTTTATTCACATGTGAAGATGCTAAGAGAAGCAGACATGAATACCATACCACACACCGAGCCTTGACGCTGGGTCTTCAGAGTCTTATCGCTATGAGAAGCTAAGCTTTGTGTTCTTTGTTAATTCTCCAGTCAGGGATCATTTGTCATAGCTGACTGGACAAATAGCTGAAGACAGTGCTTTTGAGTGAGACAGTAGACACCTTGTGGTTCAGTCCAACATGCTGGCATAGAAATGGGTCTAATTTTGAGCAAGAGGTTATTCCAATGAGAGACAAGGAAGGGCGCTGAGGAGGGTCGTTGCACATGTGACCCCTTACCTTTGTTTTCCAAGGCTTCCTGGCTTAGTTAGGGAAACGTCGTTGTCATCAAGCTTGCTCATCAAGGGGCTGTCTCCATTGCTTGTCACAATGCAGACTGCTTGCATGCACCATGCTGATGTAGGAAACATTCAATGCAGACTGCTTGCATGTATCATGCTGATGTAGGAAACATTCAATGCAGACTGCTTGCATGCACCATGCTGATGTAGGAAATATTCAATGCAGACTGCTTGCATGCACCATGCTGATGTAGGAAATATTCAATGCAGACTGCTTGCATGCACCATGCTGATGTAGGAAACATTCAATGCAGACTGCTGGCATGTACCATGCTGATGTAGAAAACATTCAGTATTAGTCTTTTCTATCAGACACTATAAGACTTTTGTTCTTGAGGAATTCAAAACTATTTCCCTTCTCCATCTTGTAAACAAATGTTTATGCAAATGTTTTACACCCCCCCCACACACACGCTGTAAAAAAATGCTGTATTTTTTTTTATTTAACCTACTTAAGTGGCCTACCCCTTCCCATTTCCCTTAATTTCCTTTACATTTTATTTATTTATTTATTTGTGTTGACGCAGGGTTTCTCTGTGTAGCCCTAGCTGTCCTAGAACTTGCTCTGTAGACCAGGCTGGCCTCAAACTCACAGAGATCTGCCTGCCTCTGTTTCCCCAGTGCTAGGATTAAAGGAGTGTGCTACCATGCCGGGTTTATTATTTTAAAACTACTCAATTTCAAAAGACTCTAAACACTAGTCAATGTGGAAAAGACACAGTCCCCATCTGCATTAAAATAAAAATTAGCTGCACAACTTGGGAGAACCCAGTACCTCTCTGGGGCAAGTAGTAGAGCTGGCCTTGGTGGGTATGAGTGAGCTGGCCCTGAAGGCATGAGAGCACAACTGGCCCTGCCTTTAGCTTTTTGCAACATTGGGTGAGCTAGCCTGGGCAGTGCTGGATAAGGATAAGGATGAGGAAAAGGGAGGGCTGGTGGGCTGACCAACCCAGCTACTACCCAGGCCCAGAACCAGGGCTGTAAACTGGCTCACCCTAACCTCCACCCCATCTAGGAACTAACTGCTGGAGCTCATTAAGGGGCAGGTCCTGCAGATACAAAGCCTCAGGATCTCTATGACACAGGGCAGCAACAGCAAGAACATCCAAGAGGAGCCCCAGTGAAGGCCCAGTGGCGAGGGTATAGAAGAAACCAGAGGCCTAGAAACAGACCAACGGCTCACTGCAGCGGAAGGCTTGCAAGTAAAGATGTGTGGACTAAAGGGTACACAGTGTGACTCCCTGTGTCACACCACAGCTTCCATCATGAGGTTTTTTTATTTTTATTTTAAACTTTATTTTAATTTTATTGGGTGTGGGTTGCAAGGGCAGATATGAAGGGATGGGAGATAAGTGAGGCTGGAGTACTGTTATTGAATCCTGTTTTAACTATGTAGATGTGCTAGATTTGTTTATGTTGCGGAGTATTGCTCTAACTATGTAGAGGTGTTATTTGCTTATGCTGTATTTGTTTAACTATGTAAAGATGTGTTGCTTTGCCTGCCTAAGGCACCTGATTGGTTTAATAAAAAGCTAAATGGCCAGTACCTAGACAGAGGAGGCACAGGTGGGGTTGGCAGGCAGAGAGAATAAGTAGGAGGAATCTAGGCTGGAGAGAAGGGAGAAGAGAAGAAGAGAGAAAGATGGAGACACCTGGGGCCAGTCAAGCGGCTGCCAGCCAGACACAGAGTAGGACTCTTACAGAATAAAAGAGCCAAAAGCCCAGGGGCAAAATGTAGATGAAGAGAAACAGGTTAAATTAAGTTATAAGAGCTAGTGGGAGAAGCATAAGACTAATATAAGTCTTTATTTGAGAGCTAGTTGGTGGCTCAAAACATGATGTAAAATCCATAAAGAATCAATAGAAAGTTAAAGAAAAAAAATTCCCCAACCCAGCTGTATTTCCTGCCCCAGTGGGCTTCCTGTTCTGCGCTTGGGTGGGGTGTGCCCACTTTGATCAAGACTAAAGTTTTACCTTGTTGAGACACTTTAGTTGGAGCCATGCCTCCTCTGCAACACTGAACTTATTTTTAACAGTGACAAGGGACATTTTTATCCAAGTCGATACACAGCCTCTCACTTTGAGGATGTCTGTGTTTCCTACATTGTAGTCTGTCTGCCTGTAAGGACAGTGTATCGGTAAAAACAGGTGCCCAGCTGCCTACCAGTCAGAATGGCATAACATGGCGTGCATCTTGATAGATTTCCTTTGGAACTCTCCCTTGAGGATACTCTTCAGTTCTTTATGCCTGCCTAACGATGGGAATATCGAAGTAACAAGAAGCATTACGGTGCTAACTTGTGCTAATGACTTACACCAGCATGGCAGAAACTGTCCTGGGGGGCAGGCGAAATGGCTCAGCAGCTAGAGGGGCTTGTTGCCAAGTCAGAAAAGAACTGACTCCAAGTTTTCCTTCTGCTTTTACACGGGTGTCTCAGCGTGAGTGTCCACACTTAGACACGAATAAACCTCTCTCTCTAAACTCACACTCCTTCCTTTCTAAAACTCGTAAATGTAAGGGACTTGGGTTGTTCTAAGTGTTGTTGACTTTCCTACCCCAGCATCTCCCTCATCCCCACCTTATGAATATCCAGCATTAATAAAGGGTTTTCACCTGAAATCTACCCCCAGCACATCTCTTGTACCTCATTCAAAAAGAATCTTTATTATTATTATTATTATTATTTTTAAAAAGTCGAAGATGATGTGTGATGTCAATGCACCTTTCTGGGGAGTGAAAATAGACCAGATTCCGCCTGCCTAGTCCTGCTTGTGTCTCAGGCTGAGCTTGCAGCCTCAGAATGCTGGGAGCTTTGCACAGCACATGGGAGCCAGAGCGTGCCTCTGCTGACAGACCTGAGAGCCTCGCTAAATTTATCCTGTTTCCTGCTGTGCCAGATCCAATTTGACGTTGAACTTTAAGAAAAACAGCTACTTGGGTTATGTAACCGGCAGCACAGCGGCGGATGTGAGCTGGGAGGAGGTGCCGGGAGTTTTCGTGAAACGAAGAAAAAAGGTTTCCCCTGCTTCAAGGCAGGTGGCGCTGGCGGCTGCTGGGCAGGGTGAGGGATTGGGTGGCGCCCCCAGCTTCTACTATTTCTGCAGGACTGGTTGCCTCTGGGCTTTCTCTGCAGGGGCCTGGCAGATTGATGTGGAACAAATAAGGCCTTGCTGCTGTCGTCTCGCCATCTCGGCTGCTCACTGAGCTCATCTGGGAGCTGCTGAAAATAAAGAGATGGGGTCCCGCGACAGCGATTTAGATTTAATTAGTCTGGGGTGGATGTTTCAAAGCTCTGGGCGGTTTTGATCTACAGCCAGGTCTGTGCCCAGTCAAATAGAAGGTATTGCTTTCCCAGACAGCAATTGATGATGAGTGGAAACCCACTGGAGAGGTGCTATAGGTGCCTTGTGGGTTCAGGTGTCCTTGTGCCTTGAGGCACTGACTGGTATTTCTAATACTGCTTACAGCCACAAAAGCTCCGCAAAGGATTCTCCAGTTCTGTGCTGTACTTCAATCCAAACGGCAACCGGCTCAGTGGAGTGTACCGATAAAGTCGTCCGTGTTTCTTATCTGCCTGTTTTTAAGTGTGTTACCTGGAAAACTGGAATTTCCCCATTTTCATTTCTTAATCTCATCAATAAAAGAATGAGAGATAGATTTGGAAGGAAGCTCAAGGACAATTTTCTTAGGGCTTGAGAGTAGTCCGCAAGCAGCTGTCTTAGCTGCCGGGAGCAAGTCAAGAAGAGAGAAAGCCGCACTCTAAACAGCTACATTGTGGGTGCCATAGCACTCATCGATGTAGGGAGCCTTCAGTGAAGAACTGCTCAGGTCAGACTGGTCCCCAGACGGTTTTCCTCATTGCAAATTGTTTAGGAGAGCCCCGCCCACTGTGGGTGGAGCCATCCTCAGGCAGGCATCCTGGGCTGTAAGTTTATGGAAGGTAGTTGAATGTCTGGGAGCAAGCTAGTAAGTGGCATTCTTCTGAGGTTTGTTTTAAGCTTCTGCCCTGGGTTTTTGCTTTGGTTTTCCTCAGTGATGACCTGTAACTTGTAAGATGAAATGAAGCCTTTTTACCCCTAAGTTGATTTTAGACAGTGTCTGGTTACAGCAACAGAAAGCAAAGTAGAAAAATAGACAAGGGCCACCGTGGGAGGGTAGAGGAACATGGCTTCAGAGGAAAAGACTGAGCCGAGAACCAGGAGCGTCCGCTCAAGCTTAGGTCAGTGTCTGAAAGAAAAACAGGAAGAAGCAGAGGTCACAGGTTTCTGAGTAACCCAGACAAGTGGAAGACTCCAGTGACACACAAGGTCCCGCCCCAAGGGAGGGGCTTCTAGGAAAGACTGGTAATTATCTCATTTAGGGGATAATTATTCCTTCCATCAGCATGTCTAGGTCACACAGCTTTCCTGGGGCGGGTAGACTCCTGGCCAGATGACGACAAACCCCCTAGGATTTACTCTTCTCTTTGGAGCAGATCAGAAGGTTGCATCTCTGCCCAGGGACAGAGGTTTTCGGGAGCTTTGACCTAAGGAGTGACAGAGCTGATGCTAATCTGGGAACTTCATTGACAACTTGGTACAACTGGGAAGAGGGAAATGAACTGAAGTGCTCCCATGGTCCGTGGGCGTGTCTATGAGGTATTTTCTTAAATGATAACTGATGCAAGAGAGTCCAGTTCAGTCCAGTAATGAACTGGACTAGGTAGTTCATCCCTAGGCAGGTGGGCCTGTATAAGCTAGGCAGCTAAAGAAGCCAGAGGGAGAAAGCCAATGAAGAGTGATTCCCCCCAGGGGCTCTGCTTCAGTCTCGGCCTCAGGGTAGAGTGTAACCTATTAGCTGTAATAACCCTTTCCTTCTTAAATTGCTTTTGGCCATTTATCACAGCCATAGAAAGCAAAATAGTGTTGTGCCCTGGTCGTGAGACTCCCAAAGAGACCACTGGAGACATGAACGCTGAAATGCAAAAGCAAGGTTTATTGATAAAAACGAAAGTTTCAGGCACATGGTCAGAGGAAGTCCCTGCCCTTCTGCAAGCTGGGTTTTTAAAGGCAAAAATCACAAAGTTATACATCAATTAGGAGTCTTAATACTGATACAATTCGGATCAGCTCGTTTTGGGGAACTTTGCATGTTTCCTGTTATCTTAGCCAGCTGTTTGTCAAACCCTCCTCCCTAGACTATCTTCTGGGTTGGGACATTCCATGGTTAATTAGCTGCTATCAGATAGCCCCTGGGCTATCTCTGGTATGTACTTTTTACTGCAGTAGAACTCAGGCAAACCTGCTTTAAACTGGGGTTCAGGGACTTTTTTGCTCAAAAATGGAGACACTTCTCTGGTTCTTCAAGATCAATTAGGATACTGAAATTAGGGTATAGATATTACTCATTTCTACCCAAACAACAAAACCCAGAGATCCAATCCCAGAATTGGCTGGAATTTCAGATATACCTTCCCATGTAGCTTAGGAAGGGGTGCAGAGAGAATAAACCAGAATCCACTTCTAGTCAAGGCAGAACCAAGGACATTTACAACTTCTGTCATAGGATGAAAGTGCTGCTTTGGGGTAGCAGCCCTAAACAGCCATGTAGGCTTCTATCCCTTGTTCTGATGGTCTGCAGGAGTTCACCAGATGATGGATCCTTTCTCACGGTGTGAATGTAGCTGTTTCCATTCTGGGATTGCTTTAAAGTCACCAAGCACATTCTTTTGTCTCTAGTTTATACCAACACTGTTAACTCTAGCAACACTGTTAACTCATTTTCCTAGCCCTCTGAAATGCAGAACCTGTTGCTACGTGTAAGGTCATTGCACAGGGAATAGACCCACCACCAAAATAGACTGTTTGGCTTGGATGCAATTTGTAGAATGAAAATGATCATTTCACTAGTTTTTAACTGAGTTGTTTGGTTTTAAAATTATGCACAACTACTGTTGAGTTTACTGAAAAATGGATACATAGAAGTTGTGCTGGGAAGAATTTGTGGGCACCATTGGGTCTCATTCTGTCCTCATGCCCTGGGAGATGAGGAGGGGCAGAAGTGATATATTTAATGAGACAGAAGCAGAAGCAGATTCCTCTATGGGAAATTGTGTGGACTAGGGACACAAGCCTCAAAATAACAAGGGCAGCTCTACACGCTCTGGGCTGCTTGCTCAGACCTAATTTCTTTTCTGAAAGAAATAAAATAGTATGTGAAGGATTCTGAAAACTATTTATCTAAAGCTAATAACCATATTATCTCGTTTCTCTAGGGTTGTGGCTACACTGAAAAGAGTGAAGGAACCTTGAGCCCATAGCCTAAGCTTGGCCATATATTTAGAGTAGGTGAAGTAAGTATCACACCATCTTTGCCAGGTTCTGAGTTCCCTCACTAATCATTCTTTAATAGTATTTGTTGTATTATATTTCTGCCCTGTCTGGGCCAGAGGTCCAGACCTGCATGCAACCATGGCCTGCTCCCCCCACCCCACCCCAAATGACTTAGACACATATATTAATTTTATGCAGTTTGGCCTATGTTTTAGGCATATTGCTAGCTAGCTCTTTCATCTTAATTCAACCCATTTCCATTAATCTGCCTGATCACGTGGCCCAGCATGTGGCTCACCTGGGTTCCTTACATGGTTTTTCTTTGGCAGCTGGATCGAGTCTCCCTGTCTCTGCTCTCCTTCTGGTGCCTACTTCTACGGTGACTGACAAGGGCCAAAACAGTTCCTTTATTTAAAGAATGATGTTCACAGCCTATAAAAAGACATTACCACCTCAAGTATTTTATTAGAACCAGGACTCAGTTGGCACCAGTCACTGTGTTGTGTTCTTAGCCCCAGTTAATATAGAACATAGGTAATATACCCTATGTAGTGGTTTGAGTGAGAAATGTTCCCCAAAGGCTCATGTATTTGAACATTTGGTACCCAGTTGGAGGTGCTGTTTGGGGAGGCTTGCTGGAGGAAGTAGTCACTGGAGAAAGGATTTGAGGCATCCTGCTTCTGCAGCCATGGGGTGCCTTCTCCACCACCACAGGCTCTCCTTGTGGAACTGTCAGCCAAAATTAACTCTTCCTTCAGTTGCTTTTGGTTATGATGTTTTATCATAATCATAGAAAAGTAACTATTATGCTTCACTTCTAAAGGACAATTTGTTAAAAGAAGACAGTTACCTTGTGGAATGTTCTATACTTTAGACTTTTCTGATCTTTCCTTCTTTGCACGCTTTAACTTCCTTTTCTTCTCTACATGTTGCCGCAAGCTGGAAAGCTTCAAAAGTCTGATTGCATTCAAATGCAAGATACTTTGCAGGAACACCCTGAGAGTATGTTTTCTCCATTACTGTGGGTTGCACAGTACCAGGTGTTGTTATTTTGGTGTCACTACATCTAGGTAGCTGCCTTGTTAGGGTTTCTATTTGCTTTGAAGAGATACGAGGAACACAACAACCCTTATAAAGGAAAAACATTTAGTTGGGGCTGGCTTACAGTTCAGAGGTGTAGTCCATGATTATCATGGTGAGAAAAATGGCAGAGTGTAGACATGGTGCTGGAGAAGGAGCTGAGGGGTTTACATCTTGACCAGCAGGTGGCAGTGAGAGACTGCTCCTCTAGGCTTATCTTGAGCATATAAGACTTCAAAGCCTGTCTCTACTTTGTAGACCAGGCTGATCTTGAATTTACAGAGATATATCTGCCTGGCCTCCCCACCTATCCCTCTCCTGTCAAGCTATTGGCTATTTAGCTCTTCATTAAACCAATCAGGTGTTTTAGGCAGGCAAAGTAACACAGCTTCGCAGAGTTAAGCAAATGCAACAGAAAAGAATGCAATCTTTGCACCATTAAACAAATATTCCACATCATAAACAAATGTAACACATCCTAAAATGATATTCTATAACACCTCCGTATTCCCCAATTTCCTCTAAGCTGTAGATGTAAACTTATCAACTGGGGCCTGGCATACCATAGTCATTTATTCTCTGTATTTTGAGTACTTATAAATTTCTGTAATAGTCTCCGTTCACTGCAAAAAAAGCTCTTTGATGAGATGTAAGACCTACATTTATTTATTGATGTAAGGATAAGTATTTAGAATACAGTTTAGAATTTAGAATACAATTTAAAGTCATGTTGGATTAGGAAAATGTCAGTAGTAAATTCTCTTTTTGGTTACTAATATTCCTAAGCACAGGTAGTTGGCTAGACTTCTAATACTAGGTATGAATTTCTTCCTAATGAATGAGCCTTGGGTTCAGTTAGACAATTGTTGTTCTCCAAGATAAGAGAGTTGCTGTTGCACCACTGAGGGTATCTTACCAGGCCCCTCTGTGGTTCCCAGGCTTGCAGCTGGCTATGCATTTCACTGCTTTTCTCCATTGCTCTAATAGTATCTGTTCATATGGCTGAAATATCATGTATTTGGGGGCTAAAGTTTTGAGTGAGAAAGGAGTTAGTGTCATGTGCTCTATATTAACAGTCCCTGAGCCTAAATCTTTGAGCATGCAATATTACTACCTGGACCTATTGCAGATTAAATTCTATCTGCAAAATGGAGCGATCCTGGTAAAAACTTCTTATAGTGAGATTCAAGTATTATTTGGCAAAGCTTGGAGGAGGCATATCTCTGGAGTACCAGGAGCCTGAATGGAGCATGGCCAGACCCCATTAAGATGCTGGGACACTGAACTCCTTCCTGTTTGTTCCTGCGTTCTCGGGAAGTGGATTTGGCCATCCATTGTGAGACATTTCCACTCTCCAAGAATTGTCTTAAGGTTCATTTCTATCAGTGAGTGTTTATATAATCCCTTAATAAATATTAATCTTTTATATGATATATTGCTAGTGTATATTTTGCAATAACTTCTGTGAGTTCTGAGTTGTTAACATTTGAATAACTAGGTCCAAGGAGCTTGGAGAACACCCAGCAGGTATTAGTGTTAGCTGCTATGCTTCTTACTTCTTTGGATGATTTAACTCACAGCAGACACTGAAAATCCATTATGCTTTAAGAACAGAACACCATGGTGGCTGACCTGCTTGCTTCAGAAAGGGTTAGTTAGGTCATGGGAACACTGTGAGTGGGAGGGAACAGCATCACAGAGGACTTGGAGATGGTAACTAAGCTTCAAGAATCACATGGATCTTATCCATAGAATGAGAGCTCCAGTCTGAGGGTCCTGTAGGGTGTGTGACTTCTTAAAGACTTGCTTGTTTCCTGAGTTAGATGGAAGGGCCCATCAGGAAGGAAAGGAGGGCTCGAGAAGCTGGGAGTCACTGAGTCATATGATCTTGGCATAGTAGTTGAACTCCAAAGCAACTACTGTGACATTTCCAGTTTCACATCTGTTCCTGTGACAAAAGACCCTGAAAAAGAGCACCTTAGGGGAGAAAGAGTTTATTTGGCTTACAGTTCCTGGTTCCAATCCATCTTTGTGGAGAAGTCCAGAAGGCAGGAACTGGAAGTAGCTAGTTACATCATGCATACTGTCAAAAGCAGAGAGAGATAAATGCATACATGCCTGTGCTCAGCTTGATTTCTTTCTTTACTCTCATACAGTTCAAGACCCCAAACCAGGGAATAATGTTGCCCACTATGGACTGTGTCTTCCTTCATCAATTATCCCAATTAAGAAACTTTCACAGGCATGCTCACAGGCCAACCTGATCTCAACAGTTCCCCACTGAGATGCTTTTCCTGGGAAACTCTGGGCTGTATCAATTTAACAATGAAAACAAACCACCTTAGACACTGTGACTTGGGAGCCACTGGCTTTCTGCCTTGCAGATGTGGAGGTATGGACTCTACTTGGCTGCCTTTGTGTAGCAGTGACTCCAGTGAGCCCCCTGAAGCTCAGTCTGTCTTCTGAGCCTCTGACATCAGTGCTTGGTTGAGGTGTCCTACAGACCCAGTAGAGCTAGGTCTGGTCCCTTTGTGGGAGGGACTCCAAGGCTGTCATGTGAGCACCAGAGCTCTGTCCACATTGCACGGTCATAGGACAGCTGTCCTCCTGCTGGAACACAAGGATTTGAAGTTGAACAGTGAATGGAGATGTGCAGAAAGCTTGATTAGGGAAGGAGATGTGTTCCTCATCTTGTATTCACAAGACATGATACATCCATAGTAAAGGGACCTTTCAACAAAGAAGGGATTTAAAATGTCCTCTAGATAGACATATAATTGGGAAATATTTATAATGTATTTATAAGATTCCAGGCCCTTTTATATGCAAAACTTTGTTGATTTTTTTTTTGTTGCTTTTCTGTAATGGACTATTTTTGGAGCCAATTAAGTTGTTCTTGCTAAGAATTAAGAAAAAAAAAACCCAAAAGGCAAGAGTTTAATTATTGGTATTTAATTGCAGTTTTTAGAAAATGATACTTTGAACTTTAAAATCTTTTGTGAGTATTTCCCCCACATTAATAACTTACTGAACTTTCTGAATAAAGAAAAATATTGAGTATATTGGGGAAGAAACTAGTCTTGGGTGATGTTGTTAGTCCTCTATTTCTTTCATGATGTCAGATGACTGGATGAGAAGAAATGCTGGCTTGCAGGACATTTACCAAAGAGTGATTTTTTTTCTCATTATCTTAATTATGAGGTCTGATGAGGCCCAGCCTAGTTCCTAACCTGCTGCCCTCTGGCCTGGGTGCTGGAACTACAGGCATGTGCCACCATGCTTGCTTTTACTACCTTGGCTCACATTAGGGTGTAATTATAGTGATTTTGGGACAATTCTCTTGAAGAGGGACATTGGCAGACTATGTGAGGCAGAATGTAGTATCCAAGAAGTATGGGTGGTTTTGAGCTACCATGCAAAAGGAATGCTTACGGAAATAGGCCTTTTTGCATAAATAACAGAGTACCAGGTGAGAATCACAGGCTGGTCTTGAACATCTAAGGGTCTGTCTTCTTCCTACCACTGTACTCTTTCCAGAAGGGAGTCTTGGCCAGGTATGTGAGAACATCCAGAGCTGTGTATCTAAGGGTATGTATACATGGTACCATGAGGTATGTGGCCAGAGCTGTGAAGAAAGGGACTCAAGTGTCACAAAGGTCTCATACCTGAGAAATCCCCAAGACTCACATCCTTCTGCTTTCCAGGACTTGAAATAGCCACCTTTTGGATGATGCCTTCTGAGAGACAGAGCCATACAAAGATGAGCTCAGTCATTTCTGCAGCCCAAGTAGCAGAACTGGGAAGGTCTCCCAAGACCTCCTATAGGTACCTTGGCCTCCCAAGACCTCCTGTAGGGACCTTGACTCCCAAGACCTCCTGTAGGGACCTTGGCCTCCAAAGACCTCCTGTAGGGACCTTGACTCCCAAGACTTTCTGCAGGGACCTTTGCCTCCCTAATGCATCTTTAGAGGGAGGAGAAATCATATCTCTCCACACTGAACACACATGCTATTGTGAGGTCTCCTCTGTGTGTTTCTGGGTATTCTCTGGAGATGAGTGACAGGTCTTGGAACCATATGACACGGTTGATTTTAGGATTGTTCCTATAGCAAGTTCAGCCCAGATTTATTCAATGCTATGTTTTAAAATGAAGGTATACTTACTACTCTTTAGCTTTAGCTAAAATTCTTAGAAAAATAAGAAAATTTCCATTTAAACACAGCCCTACAAGGCTATGACTTACTGTTGTGCATCCTGTTTGAGTGAATTCATGCAAATGAGAGGCAAAAAACTGGGTGTGATGTGGCCAAGCCTTTGACACAAACCCTAATGGGGATGCCTTGGAGGGATGTTTAGTCTTAGAAACTTGGAAAGTCCCTGTGGGAATCATCTTTTGTTTGGAGGCCGTGTTTGGTGATCCCAAGGGATTCCTCTTTGGCTTCTAGGACTTGAGTAAAGAAGAATCATCTATCCAAGCCCTGATCTCCTCCGTCAGCTCCTGTCTCTCCTCCGCCGTATTCTCCTCCGTCAGCTCTTGTCAGAACACAGTCCAAGAATGGAGTCATGTGAGAATTCTGAGTGACTGTGAGAAAACTCCAAGAAAACAAGACAAGAGACTTAGTCAGTTTCTTAAAAACAAAAACATGAAATTGTTCTTAGAATTTGTTCTCATGCTCCTCCCAAGTGTAGCAGAGAGGGGTGAGTTTACTTCAGCTGTTATTCATATTCCTGTATGGAAAACCATGTTTTGCCACGTGTAGCTTGTTCTTGTGATTGTTACACCTTATGAGATTTTTCTTAACCCTCAAGTATAAATTGTCTGATGCTCTGAATAAAGTTGACTATTGCATGAGACTTTAGTCTGCCTCATTTTTAGACCCCACTCCCCCAGGTTCAGGCCAAAAACTAGAGTGATAAAGAAGCTGTCACTCATGGTTGTTATAAATGTGCACCTGACAAAAATGTATAATTTGTCTATAGAAAACTGTTAATATATGTTCTTTATTGACCTACAAGAGTGGCAGTTTCAGATGGCTGAACCAATGCATTAAATGCATTTTTGCACATTTTTTGTTTAGGGTGGGTGAATTATATAAGTAGCTACAGCAGCTGTACTTTTGAAATCCTTCTTCTAATCTTTGTCTTTTAAGTACAAGTTTAGCCCATTTATGTTTACTATAACTGGTGGTATAGTAAATCACTTCTACCATTTGTCTTTATTAGTTTTGCTTGTCTCTCCTCAGTATTGTTTTTTTTTTTTTTTAATGACACATGCCATAGACTGAAACATACACCTGCCTTCATGGCCATTGGTCTCACTCTAGCACCATGCAACCATACTGATGTTTTCTGTGGCTGTCCAACAGTGCCTTCTTTGGTGATGAAAATGTGATATTGTCTGATGTCATTGCCAGTAGACACACAGCACTATGAAGTATAGCAACTGTGAATGGAAGAACAGGTTCTAGAATTTTATTTAACTTGAATAGGTTAAAATGTAAATTTAGTAGCCTCATGAAGCTTATGGCTACCATGTTGGATAACGAGGACTTATGCTATCAACTATTTATTATTTGGAATATATTTTTTTGTTTCTGTTGACTTTAAATAAAGATAACAACAAACATTACCAGAATATTGCGTCACATTTATTTCATGCAGCTAGATAACTTGCAACAACTTTTACTTTTGGCTTTTTCTCGTAAGTGAGTCATTTAAATTTTTGTCAGTATGGGTGACAGATTCTCTAGGGTCTTGTAAACTATGTGATTTTATGTTTTAATGATGATTTGGTTAGACATAACACTCTAAGGCTGTTGACAGTTTTAAAAACACTAATCACTGTTTTTCTATATCTACTGTTGCTAAAAACTCCAGCTTCATTCTCATCCCCAACTCCTGCTTCATTGTGTGTGACACAGATGTCACTTATAGACTTAACAAATTTTACTTTTGATATTTTGAAATTTAAGTAAAATTTGTTTGACTTTTATGTTCCTCCTTAACTCCAGTAGTAATTATTTCATTTTAAAATAAAGTTTTTTTGGAGTTTATATTTTATCTTTTTAAACATTTATGAATCTCATTTTAATTTTTCTTCCTTTCCTCTGAAATTTTTTTTATTTGAATTTAGTTCAAGCATTTCTTTTTTCCTTATCACTTTTCTTTTATATTTACTCATCTTTGTCATTTCTTTCTTCCTCTTGGGCTTGGTATACCTCTAGCACAATGACTTTCCTATTTTCTGTTGTGTTATTCATTTATTTTCCTTCTGATATTTTTCTCATTCTCTAAAAACTTTTGGAACTGGAATCTGAATCCAAGGCTTTGAGCACATCAGGATATAGCTCTATCATGAAGCTGTGTCCTCAGATTTCATTTAATGCTTTAATTATATTTCAATTCTTATTACTATTTTTTTGTACTAAATGAACTAAATGTGCAAAGACAATGTTCTACCCAATTAATAAATCCCCAGGGATCTGAGGGAGTGAAGTGGATTGGCTTTGTGTAGAAGAGCCAATAACAGAAAACATAGCCACAGTCACCTCTGCATTTGTCAGCTCTCCACCACCATGACAAAATACCTAGATGAACCACTTTCAAGGAGAAAAGGTCTCCATTGATTCTCACCCTCAGAGGACTGAGTCCCTGGTCAGCTAAATTCATGTATTTTGAGATTTTTGGAAGTAAGCCATAAGGGCAGTGAGTGCCATGGAGTGAAGCTACTTATCTGATAATATCAGGAAAGCAAAAAGAGAAAGAAAAAGATATTGGTGTCCTGTGGCATAGATCCTAATTGCTTTTAATAATAGAAACCTGGAGCCAGAGAAGTACAAAGCCAGTTACTAGGGAGACACCTGTACTGAATCATCAGACTGGACTTGAGATCCTGTCTTCACCTGCCTTCTATTCTTTTCTTCATCTCCCTAGTGCTGGAATTAAAGGTGTGGGCCACCTCTGCCTGGCCTCTACGGTTAACTAGTGGCTGATCTTCTGTGGCAAGCATTATTTGTTAGAGCACAAACA
Organism: Sigmodon hispidus; assembly: GCA_004025045.1. Taxonomy (NCBI): domain Eukaryota; kingdom Metazoa; phylum Chordata; class Mammalia; order Rodentia; family Cricetidae; genus Sigmodon; species Sigmodon hispidus. The sequence continues at coordinate 38,909 of PVIH01006865.1, forward strand.
AAATTTCATCACAGGGGTCCTGGCATCCTCTTCAAGGATACACTCTTAGTGAGCTGATTTGATCCATTGGCTGATGTCCTAATGGCTCCCCTGGCTCACAGTGGCACCATAGGCTGAGGATGAAGTTAGCAATGCATGACCTTTTGCGGGATATTCAATTTTCATTCTTCAGCATGACCTTGGTAAAGCAGTCCTCTGTCTACTCACACTCTACTTGAAATTGAAATTGACAAAAAAAAATAAAGAAAAAAAAAAAGAAATTGAAATTGACTCATCCTAGGAAAGATGGGCGAGTGACTGCTAGAAATGTATTACATTTCACAGAGCCTTACCAGCACAGGATACCTGGCCTAGATGCTCTTCCTATAGCTATCTGTACTTGAGATCACGGTCTCCATGTTTTCATGAAGACTTGATATCAAGACAACTATGAACAGCACGCTGAATACTCACCATGCCTAATGTACCATTCTAGCCTGTTCTTGCATGGCCAAATTCAACAACTGTGTGTCCTATACAGTTCTGGCCTCACCTTCATCTTATGATATTTTTACTTCTAAGTTTTTCAGTCTTAATTTTGGTCAGAGAGTCCCCAACATCATAGCAGTCTAACATTTGTTGGGGTCCACAATCCCTAATTCTACATAGAAAGGAGAAATTTAAAAGTCTCTAATCACAGAATTTTGTGTATAAGTAGGCACTTAAAAGACTGTGTTTTTAGATGAGCTACTCTAGCACCAACCCAAGTTAGTGTATAATAAATTTATAAAAAATTGAACAGTTGAGTTTTTGCCATATATAAATCAATATTATTTAAAATAATAAATGTCTTGGCTGCGGTCAATCTCACAGTGACTTAGGTGCAGTAGTGTGAGATATGTCTTTTCCTCAGGTAAAGTGGATGGAACAGTGGCTGTGGAGGATCTGGTGATGGGTTTAGAAGTGATTCTGAGATATGTTTAGGCAGATTGGTATAGCATTAGCTCCTGGTTATTATCAATGACACCTTCATTTTGGCCTTTAGTGAACCATACCCTGTCCATGGAATAGCATCAATCTTAAGCTTTGAAGGGCAAGAAGCAGGCTTCTATTATTTCCTAATTTATTCCTTGAGAAAATCAACTCAAAGTCATGATGTGTGAGCAGCAGATGACTTCATAGACTTCTGTAAGATCATTAAAATTATTTTTTTCAAATCTATTTTTACGTGTATGTGTGTGTGTGTGTGTACTTTCTTGTCTATATGTGTATCACAGCATGCAGGTACCCACAAAGTACAGAAGAAGACATTGAGTCCTTGGAACTAGAGTTCCATATCATATGGTTGTTAGCTGCTTAATGTGGGTGTTATGTCTTTGCAAAAGTAAGTACTGTTAACCACTGAACAATCTCTCCAACCCCCTAAAATTTTTAGCAGTAACTGATTATAATAATTTTAACATTTTTTTTCAAAAAGATTTAAAAGCACACAGACTGCTGGGTCATCTTATTTGACAAATGCTAACCTCTGTATCCTTTCCCTTCAGATTCTGTTTTTGTTAGCCTGTATTATTTAACAAAATAGTAAGTCTCATTGTGACATTTCTATACACGAATACAGTGTACTTTGGCCATAGTTCTTTCTTTATTCACCTATTCCCTTTCCCATTTCACATAAAATCCCCTAACATTTACTGTAACGTCTTCCCTGCCTAAATTCCCCCTATGAAATAAAACATGTGGCTCTTATTTACCCGAGATTGACTGTGGCACTATCCAGTTCCATCTGTTTCATATTTTGTATTTTTATGTATTCAGAGAAAGAAAAATAGCAGATTAAATACTGATTAATAAGGGTTCTGAAGTTTGGCGAGATCCTTTGGCACTGCTCAGAGACAGACATGCCTGGAAGACAAAGGCCCCCAGGCACCAGTTCTCCCTGTGGGCATTTTCTTTTGTCACTATGACCAAAAGTGACTTGTAAGATAAAGAGCTTCCTTTGGTTTGTGGCTCCGGAAGGACGGTCCATCATGGTGTGGAGCACTGAAGCAAGTGGCAGGCCTGGTAGCAGGAACAAGTAACAGAGAGATGACAAAAGGGAAGCAGAGAACAGAATGAAAGAGGGGTGAGGGCTCCTGTAGTGACACAGTTCCACCAGCAAGGCTCTACACCCTAAACCTCTCCAGGGGCCAACTGTTCACATACCTGGGTCTGTGGGGGACATTTCTCACCCAAAGCAATACAATGTGTTGGTGATGTGTGTCCATCTTTTCACACTGTGACTGTGTTGGCCTCTGATTACTAAGCACACACAAATTATGACTTGAAAAATATCAGTATCCAGGGGGATATGGTGAAGCAGAAGCTGCCATATATGAACCGGCAAGTGAAGAGAGACCAGCCTTGATTCTACAGAGAAAGGTTGAAAGAACATTAGAAATCGCAAAGGGAGTGATAAGCTCTTGGGCTCAACAAGGTGGGGCAGTGTCTTCCTTGGGAATCTAGATCCAAACACTGCCCTTGAAAAATGGCAACTGTCAGCTGCCATGTCACTCCACCTACTGTGTGAGTAACGTTCCAGACTACACAGTTTCTGTCTAGGAGCAAGACTGGTTACAGATCCTGGGAACTATTAGAGCTCATGCTTTTGAGGTCAGTTCAGAGTTCTGTCTATGTTGGGTTAGGAAACAAAGGAGCTCACTGTTGGGTGTGTCTGTGATGCTGGGGAGGGCTCAGGCTTTTGGTGAGAAGGAGCCAATATACCAGCATCAGATAGGAGCTGATGGGCTCAGGGGTAAAGGTAGGTGACTCCGGCATCAGATGGTGTTTGGGGGTGCCTGGGGGTGACATAAGCATTTTTTTGGGTCACACAAGAGTACTGAATGCATTACTGTCATCCCTAAATGTCTTCTGGTGTCCCTTGTTGGTCTAGGGGATAGCCTTAGATGTGACTGGGTGCTATATTTTTGGAAATTTTAGAATTCTTTATATTATTTTTATTGGGTATTTGACTGTATATCATGGTAAAGCTCTCTTGTGGTCATGTGAGGGTTAACTGTGTCATCAGACAAGGACTGAAGACTTTGAAACTCAGTCCAATGTCCAGAGCAGAGTCAGAAGTGAGCAAATTCCAGCTCCTGGACCCCAGTCTGGAGAATTCCTCTCTGGGATCAGGGTCACACCCAAGGGTCTGATCTCAGACTCTTGCCAGCAGACAGACCCTAGGCTTTAGCTGTGTGGGGCCTCCTCCAGTGGCCCCTAACAGAAGAGACCTTGTCTGGCTAAGCCCTGTCTCCAGGATTAACTGTGCCATCAAACAAGGACTGAGGCCTTTGAAACTCAGACCCTGTCCAGAGTGGAGTCAGAGATTGAACAGACCCCTTGCTCAGAGCAGACAAGAGACACACAAGCCCTCTAACCACAACTGACTAGGAGCTGACTAATTGTGAACTACTGAAGCCATGGGCAAATGCCAGTGCAAGAATACGTATAACAATATAAAGAACAACAAGGCAACATCAGAAGAAACTGGTGGTTCTACAACTACAAGACCTGAACAGAGCAATGAAGAGGAAACAGAAGTAAACAACAGCAAAAACTCCTTTATGAAGATTATTGAAGCCTTCAAAGAAGATATTAAAAGAATTCCTTAAAGAAATAGAAGAAAATACAAACAAAAAAATGGAAGAGATGAACAAATCCTTGAAAGAAAACCAACAAAAGGAATACCAAAAAAGTGAAAGAAACATTCCAGGAACTCTTGTGGTCATGTCTATTTGGGGCGCTATAGGTCTCTGTTCTTGATTGTCTATATATTTACTAAGATTAAGAACAATTTTGGGATAATTGACGGTGAAGGATTAAAACCCTCAGCAAAGTCCCACCGCTTCTGAACAGCTGCCCTGACTGTATGGAAGGAAACTCACTGAGATGTATAGTCTGGGGTTGGACAAGCGTTTGAGTGACTTTCTTAAATCAGCTATGCCATGCTTGTATTTGTGAGCTTATTATAATAGAACGATTACACTAAAGCACTTCTGTCTATTGTTTTACTTAGAATATTTTAAAATTTCCTCCTCCCTTTCAGGTCTATGAAAATGTGAATATTGTTTAATGTGTCAAGAATTCTCAAAGGCTCCCTTGTTGTATTTATATATTTCCTCTTCTCATTTTCTCCTCCTCCCTTCGTCCTATCTCTTATTTGTCTGGTTTAGTTTTTGAAAGCCCTTTCTTCATCTAGAAGTTTTTTCTTCATCTTGGCTCAGGCTGTTTTTGAGGCTTTCAATACCATTGTTTTGGCTTACTGAGTTCTTAATATTCAAAAATTTGTTGAGTTTTTTTTCAGGCTCCTGATGCCTTTGCTGGATTTCTCATTTACATCTCTGGTTGTTTTCTTAATTTCATGGGATGACCTCATGTCAAGTCTTGTCTTTAGTTTTGTTTTGTTTTCTTCTCATCATCCCCTAAATCATTTACTCTTCACTTCATCCACGTCCTTTACATCTCTGATTGTTTTCCTAATTTCATGTCCTTTGAGCTCTACTGCTGTAGTCACTGTGTATGCCGCCTTCTACTTTGCTGCCTTGTGGGGCCTCTGTGGACTCCAACTTGAGATTTGAATGTTCACTGGATCAGTTTTCTCTACTACTTTTGCAAGTGACTTTTAAAAGCTCAAGTCTTAGGCGTCAGTTTGGTAAGTGACATTGGTCTGGCTCCATTTGAGTGATGTGGCTGGGGCTGAGGGGTAAGGCAGCTGACACTGGCATTGAGATGGATCCTCCAACTGTCTCCATGTGTCTGGGCTCAGTGCATGCGTGGTGGTGGGTGAGAAAGCACCTTTTACTCTAGGAGCTACAGAGGGTAGCAATGTGCGTGGGATGTGGTCACTGTAACACTGAAAGTGGAGGCCTGGGGCTAGAGAGCATTGTAGGCACTTCATTCATGGCACCACTGGTTTTAGTGAGTAGGCAAATTTGTGACCACAGAAGGCACAGTGCAGAACACACACCTGGACCCACAGAAGGCTCAGCATACAGAACACACATCTGGACCCACAGAAGGTGCACTGTACAGAACACACACATCTGGACCCAGTGATGGTTGGTCTCAATTAGGTGGTGTCTTACTTAGTTACTGTTCTATTTCTGTAAGGAGACATCGTGACAAGGAAACTTATAAAAGAAATTATTTAAGTGGAAGCTTACTTATAGTTTCAGAGGGTTAAAGTCCATTATTATCATGGTGGGGAGCATGGTGGCAGAGAGGCAAGCATCGTGCTCATACGGTGAAGGGACAGATACTGGCTGTGACATGGGCTTTTGAAACCTCAAAACCTATCCCCCAGCAACACACCTCTTTCCAAGGCCATACATCCTAGTCCTTTCCAAACAGTTCCACTGTCTTCGGATCAAGCATGCAAACATATGAGCCTATTGAGAACATTCTCATGTAAATGATCAGAGGTGGGCTCAGGCTGGTTATAAAGGCAATATGAGCTAATTTATATGTGTCTTGGGAGCATGGGGGCTGGTGAATGATGGAGACAGCACTGCTGATGAGTAAGTGACTTCTCAGCAGAGGTTTGGGATCCCTTTTGAATTGATTAGGAAAGCAGCTTAGCTAGTTGTGCGGCTTAGTGACATTGGGGTGACAGTCGTCCTGCCCCAAGATGTCAAGGTTGCCTGATGGTTCAGTTAAGCGCATGCTTAGGCAAGAGTACTGTGGATGCTGTGGCTGATCATGGAGGCAGCTCTAGCTGACTGTTGCTTGGGATGATTACATTATGGCATGGGATGCTATGGAGGAAGTTTGAAGGCAGCCCAGATGGAAACATCTCCAGTACATCATCTCCACTGCAGCAGCTGTAATCTGATAGTACAGCCTCATGGCTTTTGTTGCTGTTCTTTGTGTGGAGGAATGCTCTCTGGGAATAGCTATAGTCATGACAATCTTCAACATGGAATGGTTTCTGTATCAAAAAGGTAGGTCTTGGGAAAAGGAACAGTTGATCCTTAACTCGGGGAGGTACATCTTTCCCAATGCCTCTTCCAGGGCACTCTGGACGTAGAGCTGCAGAGCTCAGAAACTAACTCCAGAACTTAGAGCCGTGATGGGAGAGCCATAGAGCCTGGCATTTTTAGGGGGTGTGGAGATCTCTCTTCCTCTTATTTTCTTCCCTCCAACTCCCTTCTCTCTCTCTCTTAGGGCTCACATCTTCTAGAAGGGATGGAAGTTGTGGAGAATGAAGGAAAACCAGCCCATTGTCCTTGGATTCTCACCCTTCGGTCCTGTGCCTCCAGCAGCAGCAGCAGCAGCCAGGAGACCACTCACAGGTTAGGATGTTAGCATGATTTGTTTTCACAAGGAGGGTGTCAGGTACAGCAGACTAATATTCTGACTCTTGTTGTGTGAGTTTTCTGAGGGGGTGGCCTGAGGAAGCGGGTGCTCACTATAGATTGGATGCTTTTGGAAATGAGTAGATAGATATCTTTGTGGCTATGTTAATACATCTCATCTACAGGAAGGGCACAGGGCAGCAAGGCTGAGCACTCACTCACCTTGGTGGGGTGGGGGTGTACTAGATATCATGGGAGGAACAGTGACCTTGCTTAGTCTGTGCATACACAAATTATGGAATGATCTCGCTTTGTCTTAGTCACCGTGCTCAGTGAAAATGTCTGTGTGCTGGAAGAGAATAACCCATAGCAGCCATGAGTGACAGGCCACTCACTGGAAGTCAAAACTACTTTAATCTCCTCCTCTGCACCTGGATGCCTCTCAGTTAGCTAGGCAGCTCATCATATCCTGTGCTCCCTGGACCATTCCTGTGTGTGACTGTGTGATGTGAGTTTTCATGGTATCTGTAGGGCTAAAAGTAGGGAGGGAGGCAGAACTCGTTTTATTCCTTTTGAAGACAGCAGAGACGCCTCCCCACCTCACCTTGTTACATCTGTACTGAGTCACCTTTCAAGGAAGCAGCCCTGGGCACAGCCAGCATCCTGCCAAGCCCACTGCACACATCTGTTTTCATACATGCCTTTCATAATCCTCTTCTATGCTCTCCTGGTCACCTCATGGATGGCTGTGGTGGCAATGAGGGGACTATAGGGTGCCTTACCTCATCCTAAGTGCCACTGATCTCCTCCAAAAGCCACTTGAAAGATCACAGTTCAGAGACATACTGGATTGGGTTCATCAGGTTTTCTGAAAGCAATTCAGAATGCTGAAACATGCACTCGAGGTCAGCTACTGCAATAAAACCAAGGGTTAACCTTTTCTTTCTAGACAGAGACAGTTGGATCATGAGGTCAAACCAAAGCAAACTGAAATCCAGATGGTGTAGTGTAAGAAAGAGACACCAGGAGGCGCTATTTCTCCACCCAGACCTCCTCTGACTCACTGGGCTCTGAACCTTAGCTTCTTTCTTTCACAGCGATTGTTTGCACTGTACCCTCTGTGGTTTCTGCTCTTTCCTGGCAGCTCACAGCTGTCCGGTCTTTCTTTACATCTGCTCCTGGCTCCCACAAGCTAGGACCTCTTCACCTGAGAAGGGGACCTGACTAAACACTGGGCCTCTGTGATTTTTATTTTAGAGGAAATTTTATGCACCAAACTCTGGACAAGGGAGTAAAGTCTGGGCCTCACTTCCAACCCTATGCAACATCCAGGAGTGGATATGCTCTCCACAGTCTGCTTGTCACTGATGAAGGGGACCTGGCCTATGTGGTCCAGCTGGAGTAGCTGTAAGAAGGAGCCCACTTGGGCAGGACAGTCCCTGGGGAGTGGCTGAGATTGCAAAAGGCTATGGGGTCAGGAGCATTTAGGGCTAAGGAGCTGGATAGATGCACTGAGTGGGGAGGTTTCAGGTTCGTTTCTTGCCACAGCATAACTCTTCTGTACTGAGGAGAACACAAAGTATTTAGATGTCAAGCTACTCCACTGAAACTAAAAAGTAGACTAGGAATGATGCCACCCATGGTTTATGGCTTTGGAAATAGGATTTGTGAGGTGTCTAGGAAGGGAACTCTGAGAAGAATCACAGGCTGGCAGTGGGTGACATTTCTAGGTCACTTCCAGCTCTCTTATCCTCGACACCTTGATATTAGCTCTAAGAAGGGAAGTATCTTAATATTTTATTCATAAATAGAAATATGTGGGAAAGTTATTCTTCCTCAGGAAGGATAATTGACAGGAAAAGAGAGGCATTTGCCATGAATGTAGAAAAATAGTTATCTTAGGTGCATGGCTAGAACTTCAGTGCATTTGGCCAGAACTTTCACCATTGGCCTCCAGGGGTCGCCACCATCTCACCACAGCTTGATGATGACTTGGAAAGCTGCAGATGAGAAGATAATTAATTGAAGAGACTTTAATTGTTTCTACATTTTGGAAATAAAGCAATTTTCATTTGGAGAAAATTTAAAATTTCATGTTGTGACGCTGAAATTCTTCTTTACATTTAGATAATTCTATCCTAGTGTTTACAAAACTACATATTGTTCAGAGCTAATCCACGATTCATTATCTATTAAGTGATTTGCACCAGGCTTTATTTAAATGAAAACTTTTCTGTTTTGCTTCATTTATTATAATTTATGTCATAGATTTATTTTTGAATATAAACAACATATTGCATGTTATATTTTTGTTTTGGTCATCACACAAAGTAATATGCTATGGCATTTATGGGTTTCTTCTCTTCTCTCCCCTCCCCCCCAGTTGCTTCATCCTGGTTCTGGGTTCTGCCAGCCTCACCCCTTCACCAGCAGCTTCCATTCCACTTTCCTGCCATACACACTCTATTACCTCCTCTTTAAGACTCCTTTTCCCTCTTTGTTGGTTCTTTCTGGTTTCATGGTTTATAACCCCTCATAAGTTTCTACGCATATATAAAATTTAAAATATTGTATAGGCATATGAAAGAAAAACATGCTATTTGTCTTTCTGGGTTTATATTACTCCCCTTAATATAATAAGTTCCAGTTTACTTTCTTTCTGAAAATACCATGATTTTTGTTTTCTTTATGGCTGAATAAAATTCCATTGTGTGCATGTACCACATTTTATTATCAATTCATCTGTGCATGGACATCTGGGCTAGTGAAATTTTCTAACTATTATGAACATGCATTCATTCACATGACTGTGCAGTAGCTCTGCTTGTCCTAAATACTCATGAGTGGCATAGCTGAGTCATGGGATAATTCTACTTTTAGTTTTTGAGAAATCTCCATCCCAACTTCTATAATGAATGCCAACACTGTGAAAGCAGGTTTCATGAGCAAGTTGTAAAAACACATCTGATTGAAGTTTCCTGGCCATGAATAAGTGTGTTGTTTATCAGGTGACTTCCAGAGCACACTCTGCTCATAGAACTTTGGAGGATGTTACTTGTTCAGTCTGATATTGACACAGAACTGGACACTTTCCAGCTGGCTAGTGACTAAATCATCATGTGGTGAAAAACTTGATTTTTAAAATTTTCTTTAAAAATCTTGGGGCTGAACAGAGCACATGCACATGGAGTGATTACTCTCTTCTCTAGAGCTATCTTGTATGGTTTCAGATTGCATATTCAGAGGAGAGAGCTCAGCCTGAAGAAAACAGACAGCAGGAAGCATTGGCGAGATACAGACATCTTTAGCTAGAAGAGGTTGGAGGTGAAGTGATTAAGGATCTTCTTGCTGCATAAGCTTCAGTCTTGCCATCAATATGGAGCTACTGGTTACCTTAAGGTGGGCTCTGTTTACAACTGTGTGCAAAATATAGAGAATCTTGTATGGTGCAAAGCTGCCACTAGGCTAGTGACTGACAGAGACTTTGAAAACTAGATGCACATCAGCCTTGCTAACTGGGAGGTGTGGACTGTCATTTTGAATGCCTGCTAAGAAGAGCCAGACAAGGCCTGGATGATGGGACCAGGCATTCAAGAACATCAGGTCTTGACTGATAATGGGTGTCAATGGCTTGACCTCATGAATGTATGTGATCCAGAGTATAAATATTTGTCTCCAAAGAACACAGCAGAGCTAGAGAAGAAGAGTCAAGAGAACAGTGTCATAATTACAAACATGGCTCAATTCCAAGCATGACACTTGGAGCGGTTCAGCATTTGAGAAAGGTCTTGTGTCTCAAAGGCGGTAGACAACATTGAGTTTAAGGACTCACCCTGCCTCCAGGACTCCCTGCCTTGTGTTGAGAACGAGTAAGCTCATAGTGTTTACACAGGAGGAGAAACATTCCACAGAAAAACAGCCTTTTTTCACTTGTATAATAGTTTCCATTGTGTGATTTGGAGGTCTATTTTATTTACTTATGCTTTTGTATGTGTATATATGTGTACACATGCATGTTTATGTGTGTATAGATATATGTGCATATGTATATGTGTGATGAGCAGGGGACATCCTATCCTGTGGCATCATCTCTCAGGTGTTTTACTAGCCTGGCACTGGGCAAAGCATGCTGGCCACTGAGCACCAGGGGTCTGCCTGTTCCCAATTCTGCAATACTGCAGTATTACAGCTGTGTAATACTGCATTCAGGGATTTACATGGAGGGGCACACTTAGGTCCTCACACTTTTGATGCATGGCTGAACCTTTTTCTCCCCACTGGATGGTCTCTTTTTTCAGACCAGCATCTCTGGTTCCAATATGTAGCACAGCTGTCTCTAGTCCTGTGTATCTTCCCATCGGTCAAGGCCTCTTCCTCAGCTAGGCTTGCCCCTGTCATCTTTTGATGGCTTCACTTTCTTGGTCTTCACTAGAGACAGCTTTTCTATGTCAGTTCTTTTTGCCACAGTAGCACAAAACCATGGATTTTAACCAGACCAGCTGTGTTCCATGCTTGTGAGAAAACCTCAGTGGTAGGGGCATAAAGCTCTGGTGGCCTAGTTTCCACAGTCTGAGTGTTTCTCCAATGAAAAGACTTGGTTCTCTTCTATACACTATTCCATGGTCACAGGATCTCAGTTAAGAGACATTGGTTTGGACAGATGAGTGTGGGACACAGAGGAATCCTATAGAGATAATCCAGGTTCTTCCTCTGGACTGCTTGAGTGGGGCCTCCAATGGCAATGGCATTGACTTTGAGATCTGTATTTACCAGGGACACTTGCTTCCAGTTTTCCCAGGAGGAACCTCTTTTACCTTCTCTGCAGCAGGGCGCTTGGTGCTCAGCTTCGGGTTGTCTCAGCATCCTGCTAGCTTCTCACCTCCATCACATGTAATTTATCGTCCATGTTAAGTTCTTTGTATTATTCTCTGAATTCAGTGATGTATTTTCTCCAGAAAGACTCCATTTCCTAAAAGGGCCATGACCTTCGCAAGCAGCACCACCAGCTGGGGACTGGCTGTTCTGATAAATGAGCCTTTGATGGATACTTCATGTTCAAACCTTTGTCTTTTTAGATCATACAGTTCATGTAGAAACCTGCTGCTGTCACCCACCCTGGGAAATGGTGTCCCAACAACATCCCTGTCTCTCGATGTGAAAGCTGGGTTGCTTGGTATTAGAGAGAAGTTCCTCTGGCTTGTTATGAACGACCTGACAACATTTCATAATGAACACTCCCCCCCCATGTCCTTGGTGGTTAATTAGGTTCCTTTGAACGAACATACTTTTATGCTAGAGTTTATAACCTGCAGGAACCCAGGTGCTATATTTAATTAGTTCAGAAACCTCCCTTCCTAGCATATGAAAGAATAATGAATTTTATCCTTAAGGTTTAATAAGTTAACCCTGCCATGTTTTGCCCCAGTTAAGCATACACAGTGTACATTTATTCTGGCTTCTTCTTTTTCGTTATTTACACATTTCATCTAGTTTTTGTCTCTATTATGAGCCTAAGTTTTAAAAAAATCTTATGGGAAAGTTTTCTGTATTCTGGGTGTCTTGAGGCAACTTGTCTTGACACCTCCAATGCTCGTTCTTTGGATAATGCACACTGTGTATCCACTGAGAGGCACCACTCTGTCTATGTTCTCGCCACATGGAGTGGTCCTTTCTTGTGTTCTTTGGGTTTTCCCAGTTGTCTTTGATCTCTCTTCCATGGACTTTTGCCCTTCTCTTGCCTTGGCATCTCTCAACTACCTTTAGCAATATGTTTTTGGGTGCATAGACAATTCCAGATATTGTATGTAATGGGTTGAATGAGAATGCCTCCCACAGACTCATTATTTGAATACTTGGTCTCCAGTTGGTGGTGTTGTTTGACAGTAGGTTTAGGAAATGTAGCCTTGCTGAATTAGGCATGCCAGTGAATTAGGCTTTGAGGGTTAATGGCACGTCTATTCCTTGCTTGTGGTTTACGATGTGAGCATTGCACTTGCTGCTCCATCTGCCATTCCTCTCCACTATGTGATGATGGACTCATTTCTCTGGGACCATAAGCCCAAATAAACCCTTTCTTCTGTAGTTGCCTGGTCATGGTGTTTTATCACACTAGCAGAACAGTAACTAATACACTGGAACACTGGGGTTTTGAAAGTTTACTTAAATTTATTTGTACTATGTACTTTATGACCTGGATTCTGCAGGCATTCAGGTATACGAGTGATGAAAGCAAAGAACAATGATTGTCAGGAGTTCAGGGAGGGAGGGACAAGGTCATCAGAGCATATAAACAGCTAGGACAGAGGAAGTGCTCTGTAGGATTCTACAGCAGTGGATGAACGCCATAAAATGTTGTTCAATATCCAACACTAAGAATGGACCATCCTGTAGACCATGACTCTTAGGTGACATGTAGAGTGTCATGTAGGTTCGTAGATGGTAAAGACTGTAGGGTGTTAGCACAGGGGGAGGAAGGAAGCTTATAGGAAATTTCTAAATTATACTAAATTTAACTGAAAACCCCAAATTTCCTCTAAGAATAAAGTCTATTGACATATTTACAGATGCAACGATTTCTCACTTCAAAGCAAGGCACAAGTGGTGTTATTTTCTTCTTATGGTGACCTCCCAGATTTCTTATAGGAAGGAACACTACAAAATTCTTGTTTTCTAGATCATTTTATAGACTGCAATTCTCTAGACACACTCCATTGCACTCATAACACATGAACACACTATTATGCTCACATACACTTTTATGCTCCCATACACATCAAATATACACTTCCACACTGCCACATGAATACACTTATAGGTATCATTATAAAATGTAAATAAGATTATAATCTACATATTATTCTGTAGCCCTTTATTATTTCCATAGTATCAAACATAGTTTATGTCCCCAGCCTGTCTTTGTCAGAACATTCTACTAGAATTCATTCTTTCTTGCAGTTCTGATGCTGCTCATTTTCCTGAGATGGTTTTTCATGTTGGACACTAAGTAACTTTTTGTCATGGCTCCTCCAGTTTTACCCCTTTGGCTGATATTATTTTGGCCACATTTGAAATATTCATGTTGGGGATTTATCTGTGTTCCCTTGGAGTTCTACAACCAGTCAGAAAACCCTCTTTATAGGATCATGATACTGCTCTATTTTTCCTGAAGTTTTTTCAGAATGGTTTAGAATTAATTTTGTTTTTATTTTTGGTCATTTGTCTTTTCTCCTTGATGGAGGGAAGCTACATTAATATCATGCCTTGACAGTCTCCACATTGATTTCTGAAGCACAGCAATGATGTGTCTAGATCTCCCATTCATCTCAAGATGTGCCTCTTCCTTTAAATCTCTGAAACAGGGTGGTATGCGTTTCCATCTGACCTGACCATTCCTTACTATATGATTTCTTCCATCCATCCTTCCTTCTTTTCTTCCTTTGTTTGTTATGCATATATGTTGGAGAGTGTATATGCATGTGTGTAGTGTGTACACCAGAAGGCCAACAAATGATGCCTTTCTCAGTTGCTCTCCAGCTATTTATTTATTATTGATTGATTGGTTCTTGTTTGGTGTATGTGTTTATCACTTGGTCTCCAGCTTCTGGTGGTACTTTGGGTTGTTATTGGACCTGGAGGAGGTGGAGCCTTGCTAGAAGTTAGTAAGTATGCAGTGAGTCTTGATACTACTTTAGATGCAGTTTCATCTTGACTCCAGACATCATGTGATCAACCACCTCATGCTCCTGCTGTCATGCCCTCCCCATTTTGATGGATTGTATCCCCTTGAACTGTGAGCAAAAGCAGACCTTTCCTCCCTTAAGTTGCTTCCTGCTGGGAATTTGCTCATAGCAATAAGAGAAGCAACTAATAACAGGCAATGATACTTCACTGAGTGTCAAGTGTTCATGCAGTAGAGAGATGGGACAGATGTTCCTTTTCTTTACCTTTGAGTTTTAATTAGTTTACACCATGAATGACACAGTCACACCTTACTGCTGGCCCAACCTGTGCACACAGGAAAACTCTTCTCTATAATTAGGGGACTCACCTAACTGAACGTTATGTACATTCAAGGTCGTGCCCCCAGGTCTCAAAGTGTGAGGGGTTCTATGGATGGTTCTGAAGATGGCCAGAAGCTGGAGCAAGAAAGAGGCAAAGTGCCTGCAGAGAGCAGTTCAGGGGAGGGCAGAGAGGGTCCAGGAGAGATCCCAGGGGGAGGCTCATGGCTTCTGAGTTTCATTGACATTGTCTAGGAAGATCAGTCAGGAGACAAAAGTGTAAGCCTGTCCTTGTTCAGGGGCTGTGGTGATGAGATTGCTTACTTTGACTGCCACCCATTGGAGCACACAGTTAAACCTTTGGTGCTCCTAAGATTCTTCTCCACCAAACCACTTGCTTTTTTTGTGTTTCCCTGGCTTTATATGGATGTCACAGACTGGAACTGACTAAGAGTCACTCACTCCTGTGTTTGAGAGGACTTCTTATCCACATGTCACACACAGTAGAGCTCAGCTTAATGTTCTCTGTTATAGATGTAAGCTGTAGTGACTGCTGGCATCAGCAGATGATGAGATCTTTGTCTTGTCCTTTTTATTCAGAGCCCTTGAAGTTTTACATCAAGGAAAACTCATAGGAATCAGTGAGTATAAACTCACATGCTTTATGTATTTTTATAAATCAGGAGAGGATAAAGAGCTGGGTTTGACTTATGTGTTTCCTCAAGTGGGGGAAGTTTTTGAAACACACATATACATACATACACACATATATACACATATATAACATACCCAATACACGCACTCATCCACATTACACACACTCCTTCATGCACACACATATAGTACAAAAACACATATATACACAAACATACTAGATACATACATATATACACATTACAAACACACAGACACATATATATGCACAAACTTGCACACCAATACACATGACATGCATACACAATACGTACACAACACACACACACAACACACACAATACGCATGCACATGCACACACAATACACACAGTACACACACAAACATACACACTGATTAGAAGAATCATAGCTACAGATAAAACTAGAAATAACACATAACAAACCACCAAGCTCTGCACTTGAAAAAACAGAACAAATCTAAGGAACATTTTTGTGGTTTCACTATTTTCCTCGTGACTACACTTTTTTCCTAAGTGTCATGAATATGTACATCAGATGGAGAGAAAGAAACCCCACACACCCACAGGATGACAAGCTGTCAGAAAGAAGGCCTTTTTAGTCCATGAGGTTGTGATCCTTTTTTTTTCTCGGGAACATATTCATAGTTAATCATTGCCCTCTGATTTCCACTGGAAATTTGTATTCCTTTGAAAATATCCTAGGATCAGGAGTTTACCAGAATGCCTTTTTGGAAATGGAACTTTGAATTCTACTTACTGAGTTTACTTTTCTGTTCACCAAATTCTATGAAGCTCTGTTAGTTGGCAAAAATGGAAAAAGAAAATTAGAATGGCCTGAACAGGTAACTAAGTCAGGGCCTTACCCTGCAGAAGGGCAGGAGGTAAGCATTTCCCTGACTTGGTTGTGGCTGTTACTTAATGCTGCTATCAGTGTAAAATTAACCAGGGAGAAAATGTAAAAGAATGGGCATGGTTGTGTGCCAATAAAACTCTACTCATGGATACCCAGACTTCAATTTCATATGATAGTTATAGGGCTCAAACTATTCATCTTAAATTTAGAATGTATGGGCAAATGGCTAATGCAGACACTCACAACTGGTCAAAGTGCAGAGATTCATATGTATGAAGGCCTTAGCCACATGTGGGACAACTGTATCAGTCCCACCCCAAGGCTCTGGGACCAGAGCAGATAGGAGAGCCAGAGGTAAGGGAAGACTGGAGTGAAATCTGATAGGACTGTTGTGCTCACAACAGTTAGTGAGTTCATAGGTGCCACCATGGGGTGGCGGCCTTGCCACTGAAGCAGTGGGTGGACCTTTGTCTTCTCAGGGTTGGGTGGGTGTGCCTGTTAGCAACCTCACCTGGGGTCAACAGCACCTTTTCAACTAACACAAGTAAGAGAACTGTGGTGTGGACAGAGGCCGTCATGAGAGGTGCTTATGGGCATATGTTTTCTCATATGAGGAGCCTAGAAAAAAATACGTTGACAGGAAAGAAGAAGAGGACTATTTGGGAAGAGGACAGGGATTATCAGGAGGGGAGGGATAACAGGAGAGACAGAGAGTAACCATAGTGCATACTATATTTGGATGAACATATTTCTATAAAGCCATCACTTTAGACAATGAATGTACATTAATCAAGAACCTTAAACACGACCTAGAAATTACGGTGGTACACCAAGTGCAGCCAGGTCATTGTTGGGTTCATTCAGCTATCTCATGAGCGCCCTCAGCTGGTGGAGATGGATATAACAGAGAGGAAGAACGATTATTTCCAGACTTCAGTATTACAGGCACTTAATGACGTAGCCCACTTTTGGAAATGTCCTTGATGATCTGTTTCTTTGACAGAGCTCCTGGAAATCCGCTCCATCTGTCTATCATTCGTCTGTCATCTGTTTGTCTCTGGGTTGTTTATCTGTCATCCATTTCTTTGTCATCTATCTACCTATCGATCATCTATCATCTGTCTATCTATCTATCTGTCTGTCTGTCTGTCTATCTATCTATCTATCTATCTCTATCTTCTAATCTAACTAAAATCTACCATATTTGTATTTCTCAATACAGAGATAACTCAGGCAGACACACACACACACACACACACACACACACGCACGCACGCACGCACGCACGCACATAGAAAAGGTGGAAAGACACAGGTTAGTTTTAAGGAATTATTCTATGAGCTCATGAAGGACATGTTGAATCTACAACTTTCAGGAAGGGCTTCCAGTCTGTAGATGATCGGAGGAAGTCATGGTGCTATTTGGAATCTGCTGCAGATTTCCTTCTTGCTAAAGAGAATATAAACTTTGTTCAATCCAGGTCATTAACTGATCAGGTGAGATTGCTTTTGTCTTGGAAGTTTATCTCATTTACTCAATGTGTATTGACAGAAAGATTTTTTTCTATCACAGAACACTGTCATAGAAACGCCTAGAGGAATATTTGATAGAGCATTTGAATCATATTGTTCAGACAAGTTCAAAAAAATTAATTTATATACTCTTACGTAAAAGCAGGGAAAAATGAAGATGAAGACATAGCCAATGAGATGTTCAAGGATTCCACATCAGAGATACTGCCCACTCAGTGTCATAAGCGCCCTCATCCCACAGGCCCCTTCTCTTATATATGAATCATTTCCACATCCCAGTGTCCTTGCCTTGAAGCAGTGATGAGCGTGTTGACAGAGTGAGGCTGAAAGACTGTTGCTCCTGGCATCTTCTATGAAAAAGGGACAATTGATATAATTTGGAGTCACTAAAGTTTTAATGATAGCCTCTCCTGTCCTGAACCAACACTTCCCAAGCTGGGTATGTGAATGTGCAAGAGTGTGAGTGTGCAGATATGCATGTGTTATACATCTTTCATTATGCCTGTAGGTGCATGCACCACATTTGCATGTATATACCTTAGTGTGCGCACATGTGTGCATAACTGTATGTACAAGAATATCTACACCTTTATATACATGTGTATAACTATGCATGGATGTACGTGCATGAACATTTGCATATATGTAAGTGTTTCTGAGTGTGAAATTACCCCTGAATTTTATGTATTAAAGCTCACTCAGCAGCATCGTGAAAAACCATTTCAAAGTGGGTCAGTCTAGTCACTGAAGTGTCTCTTGTTGATTTTAGTGGCTTTCTAGAGCTTCATTGCTTAGCTTTTGCATAGAACAGTGTTTTAATGATCCAGAATACAGAGCAGTGTTGCTATGGGCTATGGTGCAGGTCACTTGTGGAGCAGCCCTCGATTTCCTGCCTACATCATTTCTAAGCACTATTTTCCTAAGACAGATACCCTGTGGGACTGGCATTCACCCCTTACCCAAGCTTTCCATTAGTTTGGAAGTTACTAGCATGCTGACAGCCTCCTGTATTATGGCATCTTACTGAAGAAGCATAGCAGGAGCAGCTTCCTGGGATTTTTCAGACGTTGGTGTGAAGAGGGTTTATAGCTAGTGTTTACATGGCCACATTCTGGCATGGCAGCTGTACAGCCAGTTTCTACTCCAGAGTCACTGCTTCATGGGAGTTAGAGACATTGACCAGCATGGAAATGGCCATGTCTGGGGCGGGGGTGGAGAACATGCCCTAACGCTAGTGTTTTAGCCTCTAGAGTCAACTTGTTAGCTTCACTGCAGACTTCACAGTTAGCTGAGCTGATAGGTCCCTTCTGTCACTTTGTTAGTTAATGGGAGGTTCTGTCTCTCAGCTAGACGATGCCTTGACATTTATGGCAATGTTCACTGAACTGTGACCCACAGATCATGCTGTTGTTTGCTGCTGTAATAGTGGGACAGCAAGAATCAGAAAAGCAAGGAGTCTTTTCTAAACAGTAGGCAGTGGTCCTCTCTTGTGTGGCTGCTTCCTCTAAATCAAAATATTCTCTCTTAGAAAGAGGCTCATACCTCTCACAGGACTCACAAAACTAAGCAGACACATTCAAGGCTCAGATAGCATGAGTTATATGCTTCACAAAGTTTTACAAACAGTGACTAATTGCTGGGGGAAGGAGATTCTTCCCCAGTGGAGCTGAGTGGGGAGCTCTCAGGATGCAAGGATCCTGAATCATTATCATAGCAGATTGTCTTTACAGTGATGCGGATGCCTTTGGGTTGCATGCTTCTGTTAGCCACCTTGTGAACTAAGTTACTAAGCTGGACTCCAGTGGAATTATTTCTTTGGCTGTTTTGGAAACTTGATTCTGCATTGCGCTTTTCCCAGTGAGCTTTTCTTCCCCCAACAGAGGCACTTTATGTGTTCATGTCACTTCATCCATTTCAAGAGTCTCCAGTGTCCCTGCATTGGATGCACATGTCAGTCATGGAACGACAGTGATACTTGGTTGTTTCCTGAGTAAGGATCCAAGGCAAGTCAAATTACCTTATTTATAGTTAGGTCTGACTCCCCAGATTTAAGGAGACAGATACAGAGGGAGAGGGAAGGAGAAAATAGGAGCCTATTGCTGTGCAGTGAGGATGCTGGGGGGTGTGAAGATGCCTTTCATGTTCCTATGTTCTCTGAACCCTAAACCCTTATGTTTTCTGAATTGCTGTTTCCCACATTTCACAGCATTAGAAAATTTTCTTCAGAGGGATTTTATAAAATCTTGTTTAAAATTTCCAGAGCACCAGAGGCCATCCATCTGGGAATTCACATCTGCAGCCAATATTTTCTTCTTTGGGTTTTTCTATTGGGTCTACAATTAAATTTCCTAGTACCCCAAATTAGAGCATACTGACACAGGTGCTGGTGGGCAAGAACTGGGCAGCTTTTGGCTCAAAACAAGTCTCTGATGGACAGAAAAAAATGGTGAATGTCATGGAGAGAGAATGAGGTATTGATTTGTCGCTTTCAGAAAGTGATAGTGTTAGACATTTTTATTAAAGAATTTGAAGACTACTGTCAGAATTTCTGTAAATTACTAAATATTTCATAAGGCTACATTTGTTTGTAGGTTGAAGAGAGTTTTAGTCATGATTACAATGATGAATTATAAAACTCTGGGCATACCTGACTTTGTATCTTGTTTTCAAGTTGCTGAAAAACTTTCTGTCACCAGCAAATCAACCAGCATATTCTTCCACTGTGGAGTAATGGAAGTTTATAGATGCACAGAGAATAAATTCCTTGGCTGTGCTTTTAAGCACAGCTGGAAAAATTGTGGAAAAACTCCAGGGATGAGGCTTTTAGGGAGTTGTTTTGTGTTTGCTCTATTTCTTATAGCTGCAAAAGTGGAATTCTGAGGAAAGCCCAGGTTAGAAGTAGAGGAGAAGGGATGTAAGGAAAGGGGAAAAGTGAGTCCAGAATAAGGGACTAAGCATGTACATGGCTGTTCAGAGTAAGTCAAGGACAATGAAACCACAGCAGGAAACAGCTGTCTTGTCTGCTCTGAACTGGCAGAAGTGTACTGGGTAGTGGGATATTCCAAAGCCTGTTGCTCTGTCTAGAGAGTGGGCCTCCAGAGAGCAACCTAGAGCTGCCTGAAATGCAGGGCACTGGAGATTCTCTGTGAAAGGCCAAGTCTGGGCAGGGCTTTGCCCCAAAGCAACAGTGCACATTCTCTCAGGAAGAGGTGAGACCTGAAGATCTCCTACCCATCTATTGTAGTATTTTGGCTAGTGTGATGATGTGCTTGTCCTGTGCAGGTTACAGTAGCTGCTCTGATTTCATGATGGAAGACAGCATTGCACAGCCCTCCTCTGCATTCTCCTGCTCTTGTATTCTTTCTGCCTTTTCTTCAGTGAAGTTCCATGAGCCTGGTGGTAGGGTGCTGATGTAGTTGTCCCATTAGGGGGCTAAAACTCAGTCTCCTATTCTCAGATGTTGACCAGTTATGTATCTCTTCATTGACCCACTGTTAAAAGATGCACCTCTGTCCAAGGCTGACAGCAGTGCAGGTGTATGGGTGTCTTAGCTGGGGTTTCTATTGCTGTAAAGAGACACCATGACCATGGCTATAGTAAGAAGTTTCTGACCTGTCTGTTCTGGCCTAGCTCTGAAGTTCAGACCTGTTCACAGCCCTGCTGCTACTTAGCCCCAAATAATCACATAAAGACTTACGTTAATTACATGTTGTATGGCCTATGGCTCAGGCTTAATGCTAGCTGGCTCTTGCATCTCAACGCAATCCATTATTATTAATCTGTTTTGCCATGTGGTCTGTGGCTTACCTGTACTTTACTGTATTTGCTTCTTAGGTAACTGGATCATGTCTCTCTTTACTTCCTTTTCTCTATATCTGTGCTTGGATTTTCCACCTGCTTCTAAGCTGCTCTGCCATAGGTTAAAACAATTTCTATATTGTCTGATGGTATTCACAGCATACACAAAGATGTCCCACATCCCTTTCCTTTTTTGTCAAAAGGAAGCTTTTAATTTTAACATAGCAAAATTACATATAACAAAACAGCTATTAAGCAAAAATTAGTTATAATTTTTACTGTTCATATTTAGTAAAATTAAAAATATTTTATCATCTATCTTTGTGAGTCTAAAGTTTTATGTTTAATCTACTTTTTATTATATTAAGGATAACTATAATTATAACTAATCTTTAACTATTTCCAAGACCACAGAAGGATGCATGTTACTGGAGTAAATAGGAAATGTAAGCAACTTTTAAAATCTAGAAATGACAGAGATGACATCTGGCTCCCTGTTCAGTCATCCAAAGTTTTTTTGTAATGTTGAGACATCTATTTTCAGCCTATAGACATAAAGTCTCCAGCATGCCTTTTAGGAAAGCAGGAAATTTGAAGGACTGCTTTGCCCATTTTGGCATAGTTTGTTTGTCGCTTTTTGTGTGTGTCCAGAAGGATGTCTGGTGGTCTCTGAAGCAGGAACCTGAAGGACCATCTTGGCTTGTTTTGTCAAAGTTCAGAGGTCAATTTCCTATGAGTTCTAGTTTATATAGCATACTGTCAGGCAGTTGAGACAAGAACAATTTCTTGTCCAGTGGCTAACTTTAGCCACAAAGAAAGTAAATTTTACATGATGTATTTTTGGTGCCCATCATCTTTTTTAAGTAGATTTGTGCTGCCAGGATCAGACCTATCTCACTGTCTAGAAATGTCTTAAGTTCTTTAAACATTTTAAATACCATCATATTCCGTAGGTCTTTGAAGTGTTTGAAGATTATCTATCTAATTGAAATACTTCTTAGTATCCCTAAAAATAACCTAACTAACATGATTATAAGTTTGGTTATCATAGATGACTATTAATCTGCATATCTTAATTATATATTATAATTTTAAATAAGTTACATAAGCGTAATGCCTTAAACAAGAGTAGAAACATACATACTGTATAACAAAACTGATTTTAAATTTGTATTAATAGACCAAAATCTATATCAGTGTAAAATATTTTGAGACTGACAGCTGCTTTTTGGATTAAAGTAGAGTTAATAACCTATCTTTTTACTCATTTCCATATGACAACTCTATAAAGGAAAAAGTTTGATGTGGCTCACTACTAATTCAGATGTTCAGTCCATTATCATCATGGTGAGGAACAGGGCAGCATGCAGGCAGATAAAGTGCTGGCTACATTTTGATCAGAAGGCCACAAAAAAATGGTCTGAGTCACTGGGCATGGCTTCAGCATATATGAGACCTCAAAGGCCATTCCCACAGTGACACAATTTCTCCGAAAAAGCTACACCTATTTCAACAAAGCCATAGCTCCTAATAGTGCCCCTCCCTATGAGTTTATGGGGACCAATTACATTCAAAGTACCACATTTCACCCTTTGGCCCCCATAAGCTTGTAACAGTATGAAAATGCAAAATGCATTTAGTCTAACTTCAAAAGTCCCCATACCTATCAGAGTCTCAACAATGCTTTAAAGTCCAACATTCACAGTCTTTTCAGGGATTAATGCAATCTCTTAACTATAATCCCCTATAAATAAATTTAAACAAACAGATCATATACTTACAACATATAATGGCACAAGATATAAAATATGGTTCCAAAACATAGGAAAGGAAACACAGTAAGGAAATACTGAAGCAAAGCAAGACAAAAAGCATGCTGGGCAAACTCTGAACTCTGTATCTCTGTATCAGATGTCAAAACTCTCTTCAGATCTCCAACTCTTCATCTTTGCCTGAAACACACTTCTTTCTCTTGGGCTGGCTCCACTCCCTGTTAGCAGCTCTCCTTAGCAGTTCTCCCACAGATCCAGTATTACTAGCATTTTTGGGTCTACAAGGCAATCTAGGCTTCAACTTTACATATTCACACAATGACCTATAGACCTCTATTGATGGTCACTCCTGACACCCGCCTGGCCTTAGCAGCTTTCCTTAGTCTCAGAGGGAGATTCTACAACCCCTTTCTTTTATCCTTAACTCTAAAGCCAGAACCACAAGGCTGAAACTGCCAAGTTCTGCTGCTTCCTGGGGCTGGAACACGGGCTCTCATTCCATTCCATAATCACCAGCTTCCTGTTTTTGATGGTTATCTTTACTGCCTAAGTTTGACTGTCTTTGAACTTCCTCTATAGACCAGACTGTTCCTCAAACTCAGAGACCTGCCAATCTCTGCCTCTGGAGTGCTGCGTTTAAAGGCATATACTATCATAGCAGCTCTAAGATTTTCTTTAGTTCCTTTTTACAAGTTGGAAACTTAGCTGTGTAGAATCTTTCCCTGAAGTCACCACTTCATTTATTCTATTTCTTAATCTGTTTATCTCCTTGAACCCAGGACTTAGCTTCATTCCACTTCCTGGTGCCTCTTTTATCCTCAAATTGTACATTTTATAATTTTTCTTGTTCATCTTGCTTCTTTTTATTATAAATCTTTATAAGCATGAAAAATAGCAACCATACAACACAGTCTATACTACGCTGTTTTGAGATTTCCACTGCCAATGGAATCAGTCCTAATCTCTTCACTTTAGCCTTAGGAAGATTCTTCATAAGTGGGTAAAAAGCAGCCATATTCTTGACCAAGATGCCATAAGAATGATCTCTAGGCAACACACTAAAATTCTTCTCCTCTGAAACCTCTTGAGCCAGGCTCCCACAGTTCACCAAATCACATTCAATACCACTGCTGTTCATGTTCCTATTAGGATGGCCAATTAATCAGCACTTAAAGCATTCAACTGCTTTTCTAACCCATAGTCCTAAGGTCTATATTCTTTCAAATGAAAACATGGTCTGACCTCCACAGCAATACCCAAGTTCCTGGTATAGACTTCTGTCTTAGGGGTTCAGTTGTTGTGAGGAGATACCATGACCACGATAACGCTCATAAATAAAAACATTTAATTGAGGTGGTAGTTTACAGTTTCATAGGTTTAGTCCATTATCATCATCATGGGACATGGTGGCATGGAGGCAGACATGGTTCTGAAGAAGGAGCTGAGACTTCTACATCTTGATCCACAGGCAGCAGAAAGTAGACTGAACCACTGGGTATGAATTAAGCATATTTGAGACCTCAAAGCTACCTCCACAGTGACATACTTCCTCCAACAAATCTAAACCTTATCCAACAAAGCCATACCTCCTACTAATGTCACTTCCTATGAACTTATGGGGGCCCATTACCTTCAAGCTACCACACTGGGTTTAAGTTTAAGCACAAATACTTAGAAGGCAATTTGACAGTATGACCAGTTAACGAAGTTATAATAGAAGATTTTGCTCTCAGTCATGGACTTTTGAAGAGGATTACAAACCAGGCATGAAACCCCTTCTGTGGGACAGGCCTCAGATCTAATCAAAAGAGGTTCAGTTATAACAGCCCTGCCATTCTTACACCAGTGGGCTCATCTTGCCTAGTAGCTCAGTCTGACAGTGTGCAAGCTTCAGCTCTGGCTAGGACCGCTGAGCAGCCTGCGTAGTACTTTCTAGCACTATGAAAGCTAGCTGGCACTGAGGACATATCTGGTGTATGTGAGGTTAACCTGTCTTGGTCCTGTAGCTAAAGTGTGGCGTCTTCAGCACATCATGTACTTATAGTAGATGGCCAAGAACAGTGACAATTTTCATCTAATACCCTATAATGTCTTCTGGGAATGGCATTGCCTACCCATGCAGGCAAAGTCCATTTTAACTCTTAAAGTTATATTTTGAAGTTAGCTTACTACCTAGTGAGTTTGCATACGACTTTATAGTTTTGGCTAGCCCCAGCCCCACTTCCTCCTCTTCTTCCTCATCCTCTCCTACTTTAATCCTTTAACCCTCAGTATCCCTCCACCTTTTGAAAAATGTGTTCCAAAATAAGCCAAGGGAGAGTTTCTTTGTTTCTGAGATGAGGTCCCATTGTAGCTCAGGCTGGCCTCAAACTCAATCTGCAGCTAGGCCTAGACCTGCTGTCCTTGCGTCCACCTCCTGGGTGCTGGGATTATAGGCATGTGTTACCCCACCGCTTCCTCATTACAGCCTGCTCTCTCTTCCTTCTGGCCATGAGAGTTAGGGGCTTCTGTTGAGCAGAGACATTTGATTTCTGTCCTCAGAATCTCACAGAAGACTTCTAGCTGGCAGGTGATGTTGTCCTGAACAAGGGTGATAACGTCTCTCCTGAAGGCTTGGAGAATAAGTTGAGTTACCTTAAGACCTCTGAGCGATCAGAAACTGCTTTTGTCCTCATACTGGAATCTCTGGCAAGGTGGCAGGGTGCTTCTCTTAGAGCACCAAATGCTGTATACTTGGCTGTATATTTCCTTTTCACTAAGCATTTATCTTTTCCGTAAATCTAAGGTTTAAACTTACACAAATGTTTCCTCTTAATGAATCTGACTTTGCTTCTCTATGAAGGTCACAAAGAATGAACAGCAGTCACAAGGGCTGATGTTTGCAGAGGTTCAAGCTCCCCCCCACCCCAACTCACAGACTAGGCACAAACTCCTGTAGGGCCAGCTTGAGGGATGACTTCATGAGAAATGCTGTATTCTTCTTTGCTTCCCTTGACTCAGTGTAGTCCCCTGAGAAGGTGTTATGGAAGTGTCAGCAGAGAGATAATAGGTGCTCACAAGAGCAGGTGTGAAAAGACGCCTTCTGACACAGGCAACGAGCTGTGGACACTTCTGTTCCATTAAATAAGTGACTGTCTTCTCCTTGCTGGCTCAGTCCTGGCATCAGCCCATGGGGTTCAGGACCATGATGCCATGTTGACAGATGTTCCACTTAAAAGGAAATGGTCCATTCTGGGGAGCTGAGAGCAGGCAGGGACACTCAAGGGGTACCCTCAAGTGAGCCCCCCATTGTTTGGTTCCAATAATTAAATATTCTCAGACAGTAGGATTGGCTTTTATTCAAATGCAAATGTAAATTGTCTTTCCTGGCTTAGTCTAAGCGACCTTTTAGCATATCTGATTTTGAACTACCTGCCTCTCTTCTCTGACATTAGTGGAGATAATTGAAAAATTGTAGCACTTATATTCATGTTTTAAAAAATGGTTTAGGAAGCATGTTTGTGGCTTTAGATAACCAGAGTGCCACTTATTTCTGTGAAGAGGACTAGACCAAGCAATTTTCTTTTCTTTTCCTTTTTCCTTCCTTCTTTCTTTTCTTTGTTTTGGTAGGAAAAGCATTTAATTTTTTTTGACACATAAAGTAGCATATTTATGTGTTCTATTTTTTGTTTTTGTTTTTGTTTTTGAGAAAGAGTTTCTCTGTGTAGCTCTGGCTCTCCTGGAACTTGCTCTGTAGAGTAGGCTGATGCTGACTCAAAGATCCACCTGCCTCTTGCCTGCCTGCCAAGTGAGGGGATTAAAGGCGTGCCCCATCCACTGCTCTCCCCCTTTCTTTATTGAGACTGTGCTTCATTTAGTATCACATGCCAACCTGGAACAAGCTATGTAGCCCAGCTCAGCTTTGGACTTATAGGTATCTCTCTGCCTCAGACTCCTAGGCACTGAGATTACAGGCATAAGACACTATATGCCACCCACCATAGTGTTCTGATATATGTCTACACACAATACTCTAATCTGAGTAGACTCAGCAGGTGTTATATATATATATATATATATATACTATATATATACATTTGTGCATATACATAAATACATACAAATACACAAATATGTATGTAACAAAACTAAAGAAAAAAACTTTTAAGTTGAGATTGGGAGAAAAGGGAGGGAGAAAGTGATGTGATTCTATTTCAATTAAATCATATTTTTAAAAAAATCCTCTCTATCTTGTCTGGCCTCCCAGGAGACCCTAATGACTTTGCTCTGTGTCTGGGTAGCTCTAGCACTACTGAACACAGGCTTTCTTTGTGTGAGGGCCACAGTGATTTACTGAACTGACGAATTGCATTAGCTCAGTTCTACATGTCCTGTTGGGCCCCAATGCTGGTGTCCAGAGAATGAAATATGGCAGTGAGAGCCTAGGCAACTCCAGAAGGCTCCTAGTTCAGCCGGGGAGGGAGCCTGGCTCAGCTGGCTGGGTGCCGGGGTCATGGGGACCAGAGGAGCCCTTTGACTGTTCTGTCTAATGAAGCTTGGCCATGCTTTTAGAGTAAACCACTGGAGCCAGGAATGTCTACTAACTAGAGCTGCTGATAAACACATTAAGGAAATCCTCAGTAGTTTGTTTTGGGAGGTGGATATCTGTCATCCGCTAACAAGAACAACTAGTGTTAATTGATCTGGCATGCCAGGATGGCTAATTAGGAAGACCCTGTTTGCTGAGGCCCTGGAAGCCAGCCCACCCTGACAGATCTCCTGGGATGACGCTTGTCATTGTCCCTGGCTGCTTTTGAAGTGCCTGAAAGGAACTCACCCCCACCCCCCACCCCCACGCACCCATCCCAGCCACTGTTCAGAAGGACCTTTCTGAAACAAGCCCTGGACTGGTCATTTCTCTCAGACATAGGAACTTGGATGCTTACGCTCTGATTCTTTCTTAGAATTCACTTTCCAATTGACCTGCTATTTCTTGATTTAAAGTCCCCCTTTAAATATTTCATGTCAAACCATAGTATAGTGTTTTGAAAACATTTTTTATTGTCAAGTGATTTGTCCAACTTGGCTCTTATTCTCATATGTGTGTTTGTGTTCTGTGTGTCTGCCATGTGTGTGCAACTGATGTCCAGGCCAGAACAGAGTGTTGGATCCCCTGGTGTTGGAATTAGAGGTGGTTAAGAGCTGCGTGATTTGGGTGTGGGGATCTGAACTTGGGTCCTCTGGAAGAGCAGCAACTGCTCTTAACCACTGAGCCATTTTTTCAGTCCTGGTATGTGATTATTAAGTATGGAAAACCTCCCCCACAATGGGTGCTGATGAAGGAATGCTGAGGTGTTCCCTGAGCAAAGGCTGGGGATGAGGTGAGCCTGGGAGAACACTGATACTCTGAATTGGCATTCAGTTTCAGAATTAGTGACACCTTTATCTCTACAGCTCTTAAAGAAGAGCTTTTCTAATATGGCTGAGCTAATTCCACAGGCCACTGGGCTCAGGTCTTTCTCTGCCGCACCACCTCTGTTACACTAGTACCTCACAATTCAGGCTTCACCAGAGAAATCACTCTGCTTTCTCCATGTCATTTATAGTCGGGTTACTTGATTGTCTGATGTATTCCCATTTTTCAAGACTTCGGCATTTTAAAATTGAAAACAAGGTAGCATAATTTTTTTATTTAATTATTGACTATTTTATGCAAATCACTCAGTGACTAACTAAGTGGACTAACTTCATCTGGGGTATATTTCCCCACAGGCATTGACTTGCCTATAGCTTTAGTGTTGTGGGGATTGCAAGTCACAGTAAAATGGAGATCTGTTTATCTTTGACAACCAGAGAACCCCACCAGACTGGACAAGCTAAGGACGCATGCTGGCACCCTTGCCTTGTTTCTTGGGTGTGCTGAAGCAGGCGTTGCTAGTGCTGAGACTACAGTGTACTTTAGTACTGACCCAGAGGTGCTCAGTGTCTTCCTTTATTCTTAACTCTGTTCTCCTCCTAAGTTCTCACTGTAAGAAAACCAACAATGGTTAAAATCAGACTGTTAGGATTTTGTGTGATCTGGCATGGGACAAAACAATTTACCTGGTGATCTGGTAGCAGGTGTCTATGAATGCAGCAGGAAATGCTTAGAAGCTGTTTTTACGTAAAAAGATTTTATTATTAGAGGGATATAGTTATAATAATAGAGAATGGGAGAAGGGACAAAGAGTGGGAGGAGAGAGAGAGAGAGAGAGATAAAAGAGAAAGAGATAAAAATAAAGAGCACTTCCTAAGAGAGAAGAAAGGCAAGAAAAAGATTTAGTGGTGGGAATTTTTCTTAAATAGAGCTAGCTGTATGTCAAAACTCAAGAGAAGGCATGGCTTCTGAGACTAACACAGACGAAAAGCAAATCCATCTGGAAGTAGCTGAAGACTCATAAGGAGTTGGAGAAATGGCTGAAAGAGTTCCCAGCAGTCTACTCTCTTTGCCCCTCTAGTCTGCTGTTAAAACTTGGAAAGTGGTATCATGGTAGGCATGTTGTTTTATCTGTATGTCCAGCTCAGATATCTCTAAACATCTTCACTGGTAAATGGCAATACTGCTGAATTTGTCTCTCATCTGCAGCCCAAAGCATGCTTTTCTGCAATACCATGCAACAGTAAATATACAGACATAAATACCTATCTTGACTGAGAAATTGGCCTCGTGTTTTGAGTCTTTTCCTTGTAATATTCCACTTTGGGCATCAACCAGAGATCAGATTTAGATACTATTAATATAAAACTGAAGTTCTTGTACAATGATATCACATTTCTTGATAATGTCATATCTGTTGATGGCAAACTAAGATCATATCTAATCCCTGGTCTACTCCTACAGTTTCTGCATGGTTTCATTGAGAACAGCACCCTGTAGACCCACATATTTGAATTCTTGGGCCTCAGCTGGTGGTATTGCTTGGGAAGGATTAGGAGGTGTGGCCTTATTGGAGGAGGTGTGTCACTGGGGGCAGACTTTGAGGTTTGAAAATCCCACAGCATTCCTAGTTAGCTCTCTCTCTGTTTTGTGGTTGTATTGTGAGATGTAAGCTCTCAACTTCTGTTCTAATCTCTTGTCCACCTGCCTGCTGCCATGGTTTCCACCACGATGGTGATGGACTCTAACCCTCTGGAACCATGAACACCAAATTAAATGCCTTCTTATATAAGTTACCTTGATCATGGTGTTTTGTCACAGGGAAGAAATTTCCCTTTAAGAACTCCCTCCCAGCTTCATCTCCTCTATCTTTTTTTTTAAAAAATTATTATCAAATATTCTGCTAAATCCCTTTAGTTCTGCCCTTATGTGCATGGGTATGGCTCTTCAACCGGAACATGGAAAAATCTACTTAAAGACATCTCTCCAAAAGGATGTTTATTCCTTCCTTAACAGTCATTAATTTCCAATAGTGTCATAGTTAGTGGTAACTATGTCCCTCTTCCCCCTCAGTCCATCTAGTCTGGAATTCTGGCTGGTTGTGCAGGCCTGGTTCATATGACCTGGAGGTTCATGAATGTGACTTCTGTGTTGTTTTCAGAAGAAAGCATTTCACAGCATCCCTACTCATTCTCAAAACCTTACATCTTTTCTGTTTCCCTCTTTTCAATGTTCCCAGAGCCTTGACGGGAGGCTCATGGTACTTATAAAGACATCCTATTTAGGACTGAGCAATTATTCTTAGCAGCTATGGGTTTCTGCATTGATTGCTGACAGCTGCGCAGATCTATAAGTTTAAACGTATGTACTTAGAAGGCAGTTTGACAACATGAACATTTAGCAAAATAACAATAATGGGTTCTAACCTACAGTTTTTGATCTCCCCACCATGGACTTTTGACCTGGATTATAAGAGTGGGTGTGATTTCTATCCTACTGACTAGGCCTCTGATCCAATACCAAGTCACTTATTAACCCATAAAATTCCTGCCACTGCTGTATCAGTGGGCACATCTTGCCTGGCAAATTGGTATTGTGGAACTCAGGGTCCAGATGTCTGTTTTCCCTAACAACCTGCTCAGCACCTCCCATCATCATGAAAGCTAGTTAGCTTGGAGGAAGTTTCCTGGTGAGTTTGTGATTGATTTCTCTTTGTCCTGCAGTCAAAATGTGTGGTGTCTTTAGCAAAAGGGTCTCACTATGTAGCAATAGTGTGCAACCAGGAGCAATGGCAGTAGCCTGCACTATTTTGGAGACCTCTGGGGCCTCCTTGACCAATAACTTATAGGGAGGTATTCCAAGCCCTGCACTAATAATTTCATTTAATGACCCATGAGTTTGATATTATCTGGTACCTCTGTTCAAACTGTTTTGGAAAAGAAATATTTTGAAGTTAGCTTATTAACCGAAGGGAATCTATAAATCGTTTCCATATATCCTTAGTTTTGATTAACTCATCTATCTCTCTCCTCTCCAATTCCTCCATCTTCCCCATCTCTGCCTAAACTTTAGTTTCCAGCCCCCTTTCTCTTTTTGTAGACTACATGGGGTCTACTCTCCCTCCAATTATATTTTTAATTGGGTTGTGAGATAGTAGATTTCTGCAAAGCTTTTCATATGCTTCTCCTTTGGGTTAACTCTCTTCCTCTTCTGTAGGTTTCCCCATTCTCTCCTGCCCTCCTTGGTTAAGCATTTCCACCTGTAGAATTATTGCTATTTATGTAAGCACAAGTCAGTTATGGCTCACCCACACAGCAGGCCCCAGAGCTCATAGCCAGAGTTTTCCTCACTACAGCCATGTCCCAGGAGGGAAGGTGGAGGAAGGCTGAAAGTGTGAGCACCCATGTCAGTTCTGCCTAGGAGGATCAGCAGACATCCTCTCCAGACTGCACTTATATCCCTCCTCCAGAATTGTCACATGAGCTCATCGTACCATGCTGACCTAGAGAATGAAGTTTCTGTTCTGGCTGAGCAATGCCTGGCCCTGTTTCTGTCAGAGAAAGGTTCTGAAGGAGGCTGTTTGACATTGTTGCCTGAGAGTTAATATCAAGGTATCATTCATAGACTTGAAAAAACAGGGTCCCTGTGCTAGATAGCTTTATGTCAACTTGACAGAAGCTGAAGTCATCTGAGAGGAAGGAGCCTCAGTTGAGAAAGTGTTTCCATATCATCAGGCTGTAGGTAAGCCTGTAGGGAATTTTCTTAGTCGGTGATTAATGTAGAAGGGCCCAGCCCATGGTGTGTGGTGCCATTCCTGGGCTGCTGGTCCTGGGTTCTATAAGAAAGCAGACTGAACAAATCATGAGGAGCGAGCCAGTAAGCAGCACCCCACCATGGCCTCTGCTTTAGCTCCTTTCTCTGTGGTTCTTGCTGTTTGAGTTTCTATCCTGACTTTCTTCAATGAACAGTGATGTAAACGTGTAAGCCAAATAAGGTTCCCCCCCCCACCAGGCTGCTTTGATGATGTTTTTTTTTATCACAGCAATAGTAGCCCTAAGTGGGACTGTCCAAATTGTCAGCTCAAGGCGCTGTCCTGCTTGCAAGCTCATTGTCTCCTGCAGCTTTTTCATCAATGCTGGTTGAAGACATGAAACTCCTGGTCAGAAAAGGGGAACTTTGCAGATCATGGTCATTGCCAGAGAATTGATATGTGGCCCATGCAAACCCCAATTCCCATAAGGCAGTATGTTCAGGCCAGGGAGCCTGAACCCAAATCCTCTTGACAGTGGTCAGTAGAATGACCAACGCTTTGTCTGGATGGAGAGAATGGTCTCATACCTCCAAGGCAACCCACACTTGTAGGGAAGAAAGCCAGAGCAAAGGCATTTTGGAATGGCTTTGCTTCTTTTGGAGGTCTGCCAGTGGATGATGACACAGCCCAGGATCTTCAGAATACCACAGGAGAAGAGATAACTGGGGGAAGGGGTTAAAGCTGGAAGATGTGTTCAACCCCAGCTTCTGCACTTGTTGTGTCCAGAGTCCAGGCCCCACAAAAGACCACTAAGAGACCAATCAATGCAGCAGCGTAGAGTCTCTTTATTGACAAGCTATCTTGGGCCACTTCACTCATCTGACACGGTGGTGGAGTTGGAATGACCCTGAGCAGCACGAGGCAAGCGAGGAGGGCTCTAGGGGCTTCTGAGCTGTGGGGTTACAGTCCTGGGATTGGATCAAGCTCTGGCTAGGGTTACCTGTTATGAATTCATTGGCAGCTTTGACTTCTAGGGATGTTTCAACATTTAGCAATGGTCCTTTCCCTGTATCAGCAGTTCAGCAGGTATACCTGCAGACTATCTGTCCCCTTCCCAGCAAATCAGCAGATATACCTAGAGACCAACTGTCCCCTTCCCAGGAACGAAATGTTTGGCATGTCAGGTATTTGCCCTTTAGGTGCTGGCTCCTCCCTGAATGGTGTCTGCTCATGGGCCACAGAGTATGTCATTGATTCTGCAGTCCTGATAGATTTGTACCTGTGTCATGACCAATATGGCTTCCTCCTTCCAGAAAGTGGTCAGCAGCAGGGGTGAGGAGGCACTTATGATACTGTAGAAGACATCAGTGGTTTCTTCGGACAATTACTAGTTTTAGGGTTTGCCTTTGTGAAAGAACAATTTCCATATAAGTCTGGCAATGTCATCTATTTATATTCTTCTAAAGTAATGTAAGCATTTGCATGTCACAACATTCCTTTAAAGCATTTTTCAAGTCCTAGTTTTGCCTAACAGGGGGGCTGTGGACACAGTTCTCCCTGAATTCTGGCTTCAAAGCCCTTTTGCCTTCTCTCTGGCAAGGCACTTCCTTTAAATGGCCTGAGTGTCCCCACACACAAGTTTCATCCAATATACACATTTCATTTTCTATGTCACCTATGAAGAAGGCAGGGTGGGCAGCCTTCAGCAGCCCCAGCCATGACCTCCTGGAATAGGGCACAAGTGACACTGGGTTACCCATAATCATTACCTCTGATCCAGCTTCACAGTGGCTGTGGGCGGCATAACAACTGCCCTGTGCTTTCCATTCACAGCCAGCCCCCAGTTTCAAGACAGAGGAGCAGCCACAAATTAGATGCTGCTGTTCTCCTGTGTGTGTGTGTGTGTGTGTGTGTGTGTGTGTGTGTGTGTGTGTTAAAAATAGCTTCACTGCACCCTTCTGCAGTTCCCTGGGGGCTGTTTGCAGCAAATGTTTGTGACACAGACACAGACAGACATCTGCTTATTAGATGCTTGTTCAAGGGTAGATCTCTTCTCCTTTAGGGAGGGACTCACAGTGGTAGTGGCTTTCACTTGCATTTGTAGGGTTTCGTTTGTCACAGAAAAACAGCTAACGGAAGGAGGGCTTGCATTAATAGGGCTCTATAAGAGAGTCAATTAAACTGGGCTCAGTGGGAGTGGAGGCCTATGGCCTCCTGTTGTGTGGATCTGACACAAAGGAAATCACTATGCCTTTCCTTCAGATAGCCTGAGCTGCTGCGTGGAGCTGAGTCACCCTGCAGTTCTGTGGCTGCCCTCCCTAGGTGGGTTCCAGCCTTTGGTGTGGGGTTAAGAGGGACATATACCACTTAGATTCAGGGCTTCCCTGCATTCCTGCTGGGTATGTCCTTGTGTGAAAGCTCCTCCCTGCCCTATCTGAGGGCCTCACTGTCCTCTCTGGAGTGGTCCAGTCCCTGTCTGTTTCCCTCCATCCTCTCAGCTGCATCCCATAAGCCCAGTTGCTAGAAGAGAGGCTGATGTGGTGCTGGGCTGGTCCTGGTGACTCCACATAGGCTATTTCTGTTCTGGTAATAGGAACACAAAGCTCTTTTAGGTGAAATACCAGTGCTGGAATTTTTAAAGGTTGGCTTGCCAAGAGTAGAGTCTGAAGGCACTTACCTTCTAGGCAATGTGAAAGCTGAAATGTAAACAGACTAGTCTATGTTATGATCAGTGTCAGTGGTGGGCAGCAGCAGAACCAGGATGAAGCAGATGCCCTCCCTAGCAGCAGGCAAAACCAACAGCCTTTCCCTTGGACCTCACTCTATTTGCATCACACTTGGAGATGCTGTTCTGGGGAGGATCTTCTCTCAGAGAGTCCTTCCAGAAAATACCTTCTTAGATCTGCCCAGAGGTGTGTGTCTTAGTTGATTCCAGATTCAATCAAGTTAACAATTAGGACTGACTTCTCCAAAAGCTGAAATATGTTCAGAAGTTTGAGGATCCATAGACACGGAAGTCATTAAGGAATGTGTGAGGGCTGGGGATGTTGCTCAGTGGTAAAGCAATTGACTAGCAAACCACACACACACACACACGAGAGAGAGAGAGAGAGAGAGAGAGAGAGAGAGAGAGAGAGAGAGAGAGAGAGAGAGAGACAGAGAGAGACAGAGAGAGACAGAGAGAGAGCGAGCTCCTCTCTGAGGAGTGACTGTGTCTGTGGTGATCCTGTGGAGATGCTGTAGTAGATTAGGTGGATCAGGAGACCCCTGCTGGTGGCCATAGTACATGGTAGAAAAAAATGCTGCACACAGGTTGGTTCCAGACACATGATCCCTGAAGAAGTCACAAGGACCCTTCATTGTCCTGAAATTCTTACTGATGTCTGTACATGAGACCCCTGTAGTTTATTTCGCTAGAAATTGTATGTTGGGTCTTGGTTAAGCAACAATAAGGGGAATCAGAGAGAAAGGGAGCATGAAGAGTTAAAGACACTGGATGGTCAGGAAGCTGGAGAACATGGTTTTTAGTGTTTAGTACTAAGGAAGAGGAAGAACCAAGGGGAAATGCTCAATGCTTTGATTTCACAAAGAAAACATAAATATCCTGTTTGGTGACCTCCCAAGTGCTTGTGGTAAAAGAAATAAAGGATGCAGAGAAAAGACCCAAGATTTGAGTGTGTGTCTGGGGTAGAGTAACTAATATTCTGTTGCAGTAACAAAATCCCTGAGACTGAGTAATGTTAAATAAAAGCATTTTATTCAACTCATGGTTTTGAAGGCTGAAGTCTAAAGCTGGTCAGCCCATTGGTTGAATCTCTGGTGAGGGCTCTGTAGCTACATAGCAATGTGGAGGATTCATTATGTTGGGGGAGATCACAAGAAGCCTGAGGGACTCAAGGCTCTACTTGTTATAACAATTCTCCAGGTGGTAAAGAGGAAAATTGGGAGAACTGTATCCCCGAGTGGGGCTCCCCAATGTCCACCAGCCCCTACCCCTTAAAGACCCCCAACAGCTCAGCAGCTCTACCCCATGGCTGAGTTTACAGTACATGAACCCTTGCCAAGATGATGTGTGCATCCATGCCAAAGAAGGAGGTTTTGCTGCAAATGTTTTCTGGAGCCAAATGTTAGTTCACTTCCAGGGTCATTTTTCTTTATTTTCAGTAAAAGCCATTTAGCAAATCATCTTCTTCAAACTCTACCTGTGTCTTGCTCTTTTAAAAAAGATTTGTTTCCTAAATGACAGGGTGACGGAAGCCATGCTGGTTCCCTATTATGTTTAATTCAGGAGCCGTCCATTTTTCAGGCCTTCCTGCAAAGGATTCCAATTGCATTTTCCTTTGTTCTCCCTTAGGAGTTTTATAGCTCTCTGATTTACACTAAGGTCAGGGGAAGGTTTTCAAGCTGTTGCAGAACATAATTCACAAAACCTTCTGACATAATGGTGGGGTCGCAAGAGCATGGTAGAATACATTATCAGAGGGGTAGATTAACATGCTGTTAATGCTGATTTATTCCTGAGAAGAGCTGCTTAAAGGCTCTATCTTTTTCTGCTCATCAGGCTTGAGGCTGAGGCTGTGCCTTCTCCATATTCATCAGGACTCTACTGTGGCAGGTACCGGCATTGACTTGTGAGAAGCAACTCATTGCTGGTGGGAATAATTCAGGAGATAAAATGAGTTGGGAGGAAGTGCGTGATCTTTACATCCCAGGATGCAGCTATCAAGGACTCAAAGCACACTTTAGCTCTCTTTGGCATATATGGTAGGGCCTGGGGAGCTGCCTGGGTCTCCAGAGTCTGCAGCCCACTGGGAGAGATAACTTGATTATATGTTATCTGTGGCTGATGGTCTGCTGGAGAGAGAGGCTCTGTCTGTTGGATTCTTCTGGTAGAACGGTCTAGACCTTGTGGGAAGAAGCCCATGGGGGTTGTTGAGAAGAACTGAGAAAAACCTTGAAAGAAAACTCTAGGCACAAAGGATGGATATGTGCTCCCAACCATTAGGAAAGGGGGGGTAGTGACCAGGAGGAGCATTCTGGGGAGGCAGTGGGCATGGGTGCGACAGGCCGACCTAGTGAACACTGTGGGTTTGGTCAGGGTCTCCCCCTCTTTAGTTTGCCCACAGTGATCTTCCTGAGGACCCTGGGACCCCCAAAGCCATCTCTGTCCCTTGATTCTAAGCTGGCACTACCACATTGAGACCTTGGGATTTTAGAGTGATGTATGCTGATGTCCCCAGTCTCTGAAGTCATGGATGGACGTGGTACCATGAACTCAGCCACACCTTTGGTTGACTAGTAGTTTTCACCTGGGCTCATTTGGGTCCTGGGAGTGAGCTGTGCATAGAGATTGAGAGGCTTACAGGCTGTTAAATGGTGAAGATGGTGACCCCGATGGGAAACGGCACAGTCGCCATGTTAGGATAAACGTCTGATGACATCTGGGGAAGGAAAGGCCAGGAGTCACCTTAGAGTAGACACAGAAGAACCAGAGCTAGTGGGATTTTTTGTTTTGTTCCAGACAGGGTTTGCTGTTAAAAAAAGTCCAGGTCTGGGCCAGTGAGAAGGCTTAGTGGGTAAAAAGCTTGCACAGAAGTGAGATGACCTGAGGAGCAGCCGTGCCTACTTGTCTGGAAGCAGAGAGAGACGAATGCTCTACTCTATCTAGCCCTTGGGGTGGTGCTACCCACATCCAGGATGGTTTTCCAGTTTTCTAGTGGACCTCTGTGGAAACACGCTCCTAGACTCACTCAGGTGTGTCTCCTAGATGATCTTAAATCCAATCGCCTTAACTGGGAAGTCCCAGCTCAAGGTAGCAGCAGATTTGGCATCAGGTGAGACTCCTTTGCAGGTTTGTCGGTGATTACCTTTTTGGTGTCTTGGCGCAGCAGAGAGAGAAGCGTCCAGCTCTAGTCACATCTTTTCATGATGGCACTAACCCGATTCATGGTCTCTACTCTTAATAACCCAATTATGTAATCACCCAATACCATCACGTGAGAGGTTCAGACTCACACATCTGAGTGAAGGGGTACAGACATTAAATCCTTGTGAAACTACATAAGCAAAAAAGTTCCATGGCCATTTTCTCAGACCAGGTGAACATGAATGGCCTTCTCCTGACCCTCACCCTGGGCTCCATACACAGATCAGCGTTCCTTCCAGAGATGGATTCTGTAGAGGAAAAAAATTAATAGAATCATTGTATCTATGGTAAACATTAGAAGTAAATAGTTTTCACTGTGTCTAGGGTAAACTCAGAATGAATAATGTTTCCTATTAGTACCTTGAAAAAATCATGTGGAAAACGGTGATTGTTTTCTGTTACCTATAGGGTCGTTTTTCTAAAGCAGGTCTATAGCTTTTGCATGACTCTGGTCACAAGGCCATCCTGGCACACTTGAATATCTTGGGTTACACCGCACTGCAAACAGTACACATAAGGACTAAAGAGGTGGGACTGTGATGCTTCCCTTCAGAGAACATAGAGATTAGATGGCGGGGTGGGGTGGGGTGGGGGCCAGCCAGCTTTGGAATTCGAAACTTGTTTTACCCAAACAAATTTTGTGTAAACAATCAATAAATGGTTATAATAAATGTGGACAATCAAGAAATGGTTACAATAATGTGAACAATCAATAAATGGTTATAATAACTGTGAACAATCAATAAATGGTTATAACAAATGTGAACAATCAATAAATGGTTATAACAAATGTGAACAATCAATAAATGGTTATAATGTGAACAATCAATAAATTGTTATGATAAATGTAAACAATCAAGAAATGGTTATAATAAATGTAAACTATCAATAAATGGCTGTTCAAGGTTCAGTTCATAGAAACTGTTCCTCCCTACTGCCAGAGAGCCCAAAAATTCATCTTAGAATGACCCTCTTTCTTCAGCTGACACACACAATACAGAACACCCGTCATTGTTGCTTCTTTAAAATTGTAGGCAATTAAAAAGAGCATATTACCCACATGATTACACTTGCAGGGTCTGAAGGATCAAGGCCCAGGGTGCCTCTCTTCATTCTGTCCCCTACCTAACCTCTTGCCCACCTACTGCTCCAGTGTCCCAGGAGAATATCGTTTCCTTCACCCCCAGCCTTTCCTTCTGTTTCTTTGGACATGTCCCACAAATATTTTGCCTGGACTCATCTTTTATAAGCAAGAAAATGCTCCTAATTTTGCCAATCTCTGAGAAAGAAATTCAGTTACAATCTCAAGTAACTGAAGATGTGTGGTGTTTCACTTAGACCCGAGGAAGCCTTCCATCCATCCCCTCAGTCCATCTTGAACAGCAGATACTCCATTTTATTCAGTCTCTCTCTTTTTTGAGCCAGGTCTGTGCATAGCCAAGTCACCCTGCACTGGCTTTTTCCACTTAGTG
Organism: Sigmodon hispidus; assembly: GCA_004025045.1. Classification (NCBI taxonomy): domain Eukaryota; kingdom Metazoa; phylum Chordata; class Mammalia; order Rodentia; family Cricetidae; genus Sigmodon; species Sigmodon hispidus. The sequence goes on from PVIH01006865.1 coordinate 78,395, forward strand.
ATCTGTTTTATTGGTTTGTCACTGTGCCAGCAGGGAGGAAGTGTTGCTGATGGCAGCACAGACCATCCTGGAGGAACACAGGCTCCCACCAGGTCAGCAGCCATCGTGGAGACCGCTCCAGCTTGGGCTAGCTCAAGGCTTCTCTCTTTTTGATTTGTGCTCAGCTTTCATACAATCTGATAAAACTCCCAACTGTTAGAGGCTCAAAGGACCTTGGAAATGTGGTCACACCCACACACCAGTGCTTAGTAGAGGTGAGCATAACCCTTTTACTTCAGTAGGAAGCAGGCAAGCAAAAGGCTGCTTCAGTGGGTAGTGAGCACAGAACTGATGGATGGAGAAATGGATTGTGAGAGGCGGTGCCTGTCCCTTCTTTGGATTTCCTTTGGTACTGCAGAAGTATGCTGCTATCAGGTGTTACTGTAATATACACTGGGCCCTCAGGGCCTGTCTGCATCAGCCCACATCCTCAGAGCATCTGATCCAACAATAATCATTAATTAGTGAATGTTTACACCACAGCCAGCTCTGCCTCCAGCTTTCCTGTAAGTCCTCTGTTTAACCCAGGCCACTCTTGGTGACCATTGAGGTCAGTATGCCTGCCATGCACTATGCTGATGAGGCATCTGTAACATGGAGAGGTGAAAGACTTTCCTTTGGCCAGGAAGTGAGGAAGTCTCTGCTGTGCTCAGGTGGGTGACTCTAAGCTCCCCATCTCCAGTGAGGCGCCTGGGGATGAGGCATGCTGACATATTAGCTGCAGTCCCACTTGTGAATAGGTGTGGACACTGAGAGTTTACAGATGATACACACACACACATACACACCCTGCTTCTTGTCTAAGTGACCTTGAAGCCTTTCCAGTCTGGAGTCCGCTAAACAAACATGCCTGTTCCTGGCTAAAAGGAAAAAGAGAGAAAATGGCTGTAGAATATTATTTTAAGGTGTGTTACATTTGTTTATGCTGTTTGTTTAACTCTGTGAAGCTGTGTTCCTTTGCCTGTCTAATAAAACACCTGATGGTTTAATAAAGAGCTGAATGGCTAAAAGAAAGGTAGGAGAAAGAACAGGCAGGGCTGGCAGGCAGAGAGACAATAAGAAAGAAATCTGGGGAAAAAAGAAAGAAGTAGCCAGAGAAGGAGGAGGACTCCAGAGGCCAGCTACCCAGTTACACAGCAAGCCAGGGAGAAAGAAACAAGGAAAGATGTACAGAAACGGGGAGAAAAAGCCCAGAAGCAAAAGAGCTAATTTAAGAAAAGCTGGCTAGAAACAAGTTAAGCTAAGGCCTGGAATTGATAATTAAGACTAAGCCTCTCTTTGTGATTTGAGAACTGGGTGGCAGGTCCCCCTGAAGAGTGAAGAACAAAACCAAACAACCAAAAATTATATGGAATGTCTCTGACATGAAAGCCCCTCCTGGGGCTTCATACTTCCAGTGTTTCTTAACGCATAGAAAGCCTTCAAGGTAAGAAGTAAAGACCCATATATATGCACAGAGTTCAGAGTGAACAGAGTGTAATGGGATTATGTTAGTAATGCCAATATTTGTCCGGCCTACGGGTTTAATAAGCTGATTGGCCAAAGGCAAACAGCAAGTGTGGGCGGGGCTACCAGGCTAAGAAAACTCAGGACCTTCTCAGAGCAGAGACAGACAACAGATTCCAGATGCCAGAGTCACTGGAGCTGCCAGGAGACACAGAGGAAATACTGCTCTGAGAAAAGTTACTGAGCTGCACGGCTGAACAAGATGGGTTAGATTTAGAGCAAGAGCTAGCAAATTATATGCCTGGGTCCTAGGTAAACTAACAGAAGTACTTGTATGATTCTGTGACTCTGTGGGACTGCAAAACTGTGGATCTGTGGGCCAAACCTTCAGGCTAGGCCCAAAAAGTCTGGGTCAGAACCATTTACAGCAACAGAGGGCTGACAATGTAGTGGGCAATGGGTTTAGAGTCCTGGGGTCATGCTGATGCTCCTCAACTTCCCAGGATCTCTGCTGAATCCTCCCTAGGAAGAGATGACAGTCTCTACCTTCAGTACCTTAAGTACAAACAGGTACAAACATAAGTGCAGTGCCCTTATGGTTAGTGCCACACATGTTTGCTGCCATTTATAAATAAGGCTCACAGCACAGTCCCACCCAGAGTCTTAATTCTATTTCTGTTAAGAATATATTGTTCGAAATCCACTCACCAAGAAGTTTTCCTGAACCTGGACCTGGGATGTGATGTTGCAGCAGCTTTCAGAAAGCAAAGAGGGTCACCTGATGTGCAGAGTTAGTTCCAAGGATTCACCATGACAGCAAGAGATAGAGGTGAGTGTGAAGCTCGTTTACCGCCTAAATTTCTGAAGGTCTCTGGAGAGAGAAAGCCAGGTTGGAAATTATTGCCAAGAATCACTTCTGATTTCCTTTTGAAAGTATGTGTCTTGGCCCTTAAATACCTTTATGCAACTTTGTGGGGCAAAAAGCTTAAATGTAATTCATTTAAATGAGTCTTTTTTATTCTGCCTAACAGTGTTGAAGAAGATAACTCAAAAGGAGTACAAATAAAAGCATAGTCAGATCACACCCTCCCCCTTTTATCAGTCACCAGTCTGTCCATCTTACCAGTCATCTATCTGCCATCTATTATTTGTCTATCATAGATCTACCAGCCTGTTGATCATCAATCTGTTACCTGTCTCTCTGTTACTTATCTATTATTTAACTGTCTAATAACAGTACATGCCATTTCCATTTCATCAATTTATGTACTTACATTTATTATTGATTGCCATTTGCTGGTTTGTGTTTGGTGTCGTTTGCTTTTCTAGAACCTTGAAATGCCCCATGTAGTCATTTGGGAACTCTCTAGATCTTAACATAATTTCTTGCATCTGTAACCTTTCTTCTTACAACTACCTTAGCTTTATCCAGGTAAGTTGTGCTTTCATTTTTATTTTATTTTAGGAGTTTTAAAATTTACTTCCTGATCTACAGTGACCCACAGTTCATTCAAAATGGCATCATTCAGTTTTCAAAATGATGTACAATTCTAGGTTTCTCTTGATGCTGATTTCTAGAACATTATTCTATTATTATCTGATAAAACACAAAAAAATTGTTTCAGTTTTTCTTATGTTTGTTAATACCTGCTGTGTGGCCTACAATGTGACCGACTTCAGAGAGGGTTCTGTGGGCTGCTTAGGAGAATATGTACTATGTCCGTTGGATGGAATATTCTGTAGTTGTCTGTTAAATCCAATTAATCTATGGCATAGCACAGTTGTAAAGTTTCTTTACTTTTAGTTGAGAAGGCTCATCAAAGGCTGTGAATGGGTCCACCAAAGTCCTATCTGTCATTGTGTTAAGGTCTATTTAACCTTCTATGCCTTTCAATATCTGTTGTATAAAATGGGGGGAGGGGGCTGAACATTTGGTGCATAAGTATTTAAATTTTTACATATTCTTGGTGACTTCTTCCATTTATTAATGTGCAGTGGCTTTCTCTGTCTCTTCTGATTTAGTGTTGATTTGAATTCTACTTTATCAGATAGATGACTAGTGGCTCCAGATTTCTTTTGGAGTACATTTGCTTGGTAGGTTGATTGTATTTCCTTCTTTTGACTCTAACTTTGTGGATGTCATTTTCAATCAGGTGTGCTCTTTGTAGGTGATGGATAATTATATCCTGTTTTTTTTTTTTTGAATCTGTATCTTTTAAATGGTAGGTGGAGGCTGTTTACATTTAGTGTTATTCTTGGGAGGACTTTTAACTCCCCATGGTGGTGTTGGTTGTTCTGGTTTGATAGATTGTGGCTAGTCTTTTTCTCCTCTGTTAGTATTAAGGGTTTTCTAGTTTGGTGGATCACACATGATGAATTAATTGTTAGCCATGATGTATTAATTCTGAGCTATTGTTCATTAACACATCCCCCTCATAAAATTTGTTTCCTGAGCTCTCACTGATGCAACTTTTTCTCATTTAATTTGTATTATTCCTTTAGGCATTTTCTGTATTTCTGGGTTTGGTGTCAGGTATTCAAATATTATTCTTTCTTTGTGTGTCTTAAGAGATAACTTTGCTGGGTCTGGGCTTGGCATATTTCATTCCATGTTTCTTGACTTTTGGAGTTGTTAATGAGTTCTGATGTTATTCTGACATTTCTGCCTTTGTATGAGTTATAATTTTCCCCTTGTAACTTTATATTCTTTACCCCCTCTTTCTCTATATGTGAATACATAAGTATATTGATTAACAGTAACTAAATAAATAATTACTGAAATTTTCTTAAAAAATTTCACAGATGTTCACAATGCATGTTGACCATTCTCACTCCACCTTCCAAGCCACCCTACTTTCATTTTCCCACTTTCTCAAAAATCTTTCTCTCATGTTCATATCTATTCATTTTATTTAGTGACTCACTGAGGTTAAGTAGGGATGTCAGTGTGAACAGGTGTTTGGAGCAATCTATGGGATTCTGTGGGCGCAGTAGTGGGTACCCAGCTGAAGATGATGATCTCTTCCTTTCTTAGAAACTGTCGTTGAAGAAACAGGTGAAGGGCCTGGTCCCGTCCAATCTCTCCACCTTCACTGACTGACTGATGATAGGGCTAGTCTTGTGTGGGCCCAGTAAAGCCACCTATAGTTGTGACTTAAGATTGTAATGGTGGCAACGCATCTAGAGGAGGACATTTTTGCAGCCTTTCATGATACCTCCAGCTCTTATATGATTTCTGTGATGTTCCTCAAGAAATAGAAGAGGTGTTCTAAGTGACTTTTGTAGGACTGGGTCTACAACTGTCCCTCACACTCTGCATTTGGGCAGTATGAGTATATATATTCACCATTGTTTATGGTAGAAGAGGTTCCTCTTATTAGGTTGAGAGACTCTTGTCTATGAGTATATGCTCAGGAATTTAGAAGGCATTTCACTGTGATGTTACTTTAGTTAAATATCAGTTCTAAGTTTGCTGCCTGGGCCTACTACCTCCCTAGACCTGGGTCACAGTACTAACCCTGGGCCAGCCCCCTTCCCTGGTAGCATTTCTTGATTCTAATCAGAAGGCCGGTGGTTATTCCTGTAACAGTCAAGCAATATTGCACCAGATGTGGAGGTTTCATTTGGTGATGAGAGGTGTCTAGTTGGGGCTTTGTCTCACCCTGTTTGGTGATTTCATATGTATATGAAATTCCACATCCCTAGGAAGGGGAAATAGAGTTTGTTTACGGATGAGCTGGGGGTGGGGCCTGGAATGGGAGGGTCAAACAGGGAGGGGGAAGGAAGAGGAAGCTAAGGGTAGGGAATAAGGAAGGGACAAATAAAACTAAGGGCCGTTTGAGGGGGTCATATGGAAATCTAATACAGTACTAAGATATACATGTATATATATATACAAATACAAGCATATGTATGCATAATGTATAATATATGCATATATATACATATATACCATTCTACTGTATTTGCATATATGTATTATAGGTATATATGCTAATATATTAAATTGTAATATATATATTTATATATTATTCTACTGCATCATATTCTACTGTATTATATATATTATATTCTACTGTATTAGGTATACATATTGTGTATGCGTATATATACACACACATAGATCTTCCTGTGTTACACTTCCATATGACCCCCTCAAATGGCCCTTAGTTTTTATTGTTCCTCCCTGTTTCCCTGTGCTTCCCACTCTTCCTTCCCCCTCCCTGTTGGATTCTGTCATTCTAAGTCCCTGCCCCATCCATCCATAGCTATACACCATTTCTCCTTCCTAGGGAGATCTATCCCTCCCCACTAGGCCCTTACTGTGTATCTAGCCCCTGTAGTTATGTCAATTTGTGGTGATATGTTACATATTTAATAAAATCTGGACTATCAAGAGATCAAGCCACAGTTAAAAACTAGGCAGAGGTAGATCCAGAAGTTCTGGATCTCTGTGAGTATAAGGCCAAACATCTGGGCTTCAATGGCAGTGCTAACTCACATAGATCAGGGAGTTCTGGATCTCTGAGTACAAGGCCAAACAGTTGGGCTTCAATGGCACACACCTTTAATCCAAGCATGGGCAAAGCCAGGAGTGGTGACCAACGTCTTTAACTCCAGAGACAGAGATCTTTCTGTGCTTCTGTGAGTTTAAGGCTGACTACCAAACAGAGTAGCTCCTGCCTTTAATCCTAACCCAATGGGATACAGCTGGGAGAGAAGGGTATTTAAGGCAGATTTAGGAAAACAGCAGCAATTAGAAGTGACCAGGAGCAAGGCTGAGGAAGCTGGAAGATAGCTGGGTGAGAATTGACTGTGGTGTTTTCTCTCTCTGATATTTCAGCCTTTCCCCGATATCTGGTGTCTGAGTCTCTTTCATTATAATCAGAATTCACATACACCAATTTATAGCCTGCTTATCAAAGACTTGACTAATAACATTCACATATAAATGAATATACACTATATTGGTCTTTGTGGGTCTGGGTCATCTCACTCAGGATAATTTTTCTAGCTCCATCCATTTACCTGCAAATTTCATGTGTTTAAATATCTGAGTAATAGTCCATTGTGTAATATGCCACATTTTCTTTATTCATTCTTCTGTTGACAGACATCTAGGCTCTTGCTAGTTACTGCCTACTATCCTATTGCCTCTGCTTTTAAAAGTAGGATTCTGACATTAATTTTCTGGCATTTCTGCCATGTCATTATTTTTTGCTTTTAGTACTGAGAATCTGTGAGCCTGCAGAGCTTATCATAGACTGCTGTCTTAATTTTTTTTGCTGACTTTTGCACATATTTTAGGGTGGACATATTTTATTCTCCTCTCTTTCTCTCTATTTCTATCTGTATCTATCTATCATCTATCTATCTATCTATCTATCTATCTATCTATCTATCATCTATCTTTACACAAATCCTCCTGGTTAGTTGCCTTCTTTTGGACTGCTGTTATAACAGAGGAGAAGTCAATTAGCAGAAGATACCGTGACTTAATGGTCCCAGTATGGACTATGCAAATCTTAATTTTAACTTCTCGAGCATAAGTTGGACTAGAACAAACTTGTACATGTCATTCATGTCCTAAATGGGACCCAGAGAAAGTAACACTGATGAAGGTGTCTGTGACATTTATGCATATCTTCTCACTTGAGACACAAAGGTGTCCTTTAATCCCAAGTGCCCATGCACTGTTTATGCTTTCCTTTTTCTGCACTGAAATATGTGGGAAAGAATTCCAAGTCTTTGTGACCATGCTCTAGTGAAGATATTAAAGAAAACCCATTTCTAATTTTTATCTTTGTTTTCAGATAGTATGCTATTCTCTTACAATGGTAACAAGGTGCACACAGTAGGATATTTCAAGCTTCTGAATTAGTAAATTTAATAATTAACACTGTCTTCTTCCCTCCATAGCCACTAGCCTCCCCTGTCACATCCACAGGTGATCATACCTGCTACTGTTTTTCTTCTGTCCTCCTGGAGATATTTTATGTCCAGTAACTGTCAAGACACAGCACACTCACTGTTCCAAACTTGTGAACTTTCTAAAGATGAGTCTTGGGACTTACATTTTATAGGTTCAATGAGGTGCAGAATTATCACATTCTCTCTTGCACCTGTGCATACCTTGCAGCAGAGACCTAGCAGCACTGTTCAGCACTGCATTATGAAAAGTCTATGTGTCTGTTGTTCTTAAGGGCCACTGTGAATATTTCTGCACACATCGAAAGAAGCATGCTTTCAGGACATATCCCCAGAGACAGACCTTATGAATCAACATTACTTCAACATTTGAGCAATACATTTTAAAACTGTTCTCTGAAGAACTGGCCCCAAGTTATGCTCTGGCACAATTCGGCTGTGCCTGACTCCCCACTTGTCCACAGTCACATTGCTTTAGCTAGTATATTAGGTTTTTGTGTCCTGGTGGGCAAATAGAATCATAGGTCAGTAAAGCGTCAGATTGGATCCTCCTTAAGTAATGAGGTTTACTCATTTCTTTGTATATTTCTTCTGTTAATACTTGAGCACTTCCAGCCTCTGTATTTGTGGATGGTCCTGAACCCATCAGTTACAGGCTTTAAAAGCCTTAATAGACTTGGGTTTAAGTAGACTTTGGGGTCTAAAGAGACTGAGGTCTATTGGGAAGAGGTAATTCAGTCTGCAGGTGCCTCCAATTGTAGCCACAGCATCCTTGGGTCTTCTGGGAGAGGAGAGCTGTGTGTTTGCTTAGAGATCAGCCCATGAATCTCCGTAAAACTTGTCAGGTACTCCTGGATATCTGCTCTAGGAATGATGCCTCAGGCACCATTTGCCCTGGCGGGAGGAACAGGGACATAGGAGGGCAGAGGGAGTTCTGCTCAGCTGTCCCTGTTGAGGCCACCCTTCAGGTCACTCTTGGAACAACATCTGAGTAAATAATCTCTGTGTGACTTCCGCTTTGATCTCAGGTTACTCCTGGCTTTTGAATTTTTCTAGCTGGGACTCAGAAGCCAGAAGAAAGAAGGGGTCCCTCTCCAGTCTGCCCCTATGAGATACCCCCAGCAATTTGGGAATGTCTGCTGCTTTTCTGTGCTTAGCTTCAGGGCATGTTCATCCTTTTGATATTGCAGCTTAGTCTTGTCACCTGCGAAGAACTATACAGTCATGTCCTTTCTCCCGCTCCAAGTCATACAACCCCAAACTTTCCTAATGTTTACATAAGTGTATGTTTTTTCAATGGGCTGCATTCACAGGAAGTCTTACTGTTTCCCAAGGTTCATAAATTATGTGCCTTCAGCGTTGTTTGTGCAAATTTTAATTTTAACTTCTCGAGCATAAGTTGGTTTCTGAAGTTTATGCTATGTAAAGCTGGGTAGATATCAGTTGACCCACATATAAATAATGCTGGGCCATGGGAAGCTCAGGACTTTATATAACGCGTGCTCTTGACAAGGCACAGATTCCTGAATGAATTGTGCACTTGTTTTATAAGCGTTCATTGTTGGGTGACTTGTATTTGGGACAACTGACTAAAGTAGACTTAAACTGCCCTGCTAGAAGAGGTGTGAGTGTGGGGCAGACTCCCCTCTCCCTTGAGACTGGTTTATCATCAAGAATAGTCTGCACGAGGGAAACTTGAGGTTCTAATAACTCTAACTTCAGACCATGACACCCCGGAGTGTTCCATTTGTATTTCCTAATTGTCTTGATGGTGCTCTGAGTCCCTAAACCCTGTAAGTGTGTACTTGTTCCATGATAAGAGACCCATATCTCCAGCTGAGAATGGTAGTGCATATGTGTAATCCTAGCACTCTGAAGGTAAAAGCAAGAAGATTGGAAGCTTGAGGCTAGCCTAGTGTACATTGTGAGTTTGAGGTAGCCTGGAATACATTTGAGTAGCCCAGGCTACACAAGACTCAATGTTAAAACACACTCACAGGTACAAACCCTCAGTCCCCTATGATGGTTAGTGGGAACTGTCAACTCGACTGACTTAGAACCCCCTGGGAAGGGCGCCTCTGGGCACTCCTGGGGACTGTCTCAATTGATGTGCAGAGATCTCATCTTAACTACAAGTGGGATGTTGGACTGAATTAAACAGGAGATGTGACCTGAGGACTAGTGTGTGAGCATTTGCTGCCCTCTACCTCCTGACATAGATGTGATGGGACAAGTCACCTGAAGCTCTGATGTTGACCTAACTGCTGTGATGGATGGACTGCACCTTGAACCGTGAGCCAAAGCAAACCCCCTTTCTCTTGAGTTGCTCTTGTCTGGGGTGTTCTATCAATCACAGCAACAAGAAGAGAAGTGAAAGAACCCCTTTGGACCGAAAGGATTTCTTCAGATAGGACAAGAAACTAAATAAGAGGAAAATGATGGACCTCTCATCTTCTTTGTTCCAAATCTATTACTGTTGAGTTGTACTTTGCAGTAATATAGATTAAGGTTCTGTCAAAACTGTCATTGTGACCCTCTTTCAAAATGGAGTCTTATAAGATATAACCAAGGCAATGACATAGACACAAGTCTGGGGACAGAATTCCTAGGAGCCCCTAGGAGGAGGCGGGACGTGTCCGCCTGATGACACTGTGCTCTTGCGCGTTGGTCTCCTGAAGTGAGAAAGGCTGACTCTGCTGTGTGCTCAGGAAATGAAGAATGTATTCCAGAGGTCAACCTCAGATGTCAGCTTGGTCAGGGTAAGGGAGACCTGGCTGCTGGTAAGACATTGCTTCTCAGTGAATCTGCAAGGGTGTTTTTGGAAAGACTGACATTTGAACTGGGGTTTTAGAAAACATGTAAGCTTGGAGCAACTGTGAGGATTGATTTAGAGACCTTAAGGTAGTGTCATAGTTTCTGTTGATTTGACAGTACCAAGACATCCCTGGGAAGTGGGAGTCTAAGTTGAGAAACTATGACCATCAGATTTCACTTCACTTCCTGAGCACACAGCAGAGTCAGCCTCTCTCAGTTCAGGAGACCAACACTCAAATGTCTGTGGGCATTATTTGGATCTGATTGCTGTGGGAGGGCCCAGCACACTGTGGGTAGTTCCACCCCTGGGTAGGTGAGCCTGGGATATATAAGCAAGATAACCCTAACAGTTCACAAACAGAGGCCATGAATTTGAAAGAGTAAGGAGTTTGTATGGGAGGACTTACAAGGAGAAAGGGAAGGGAAAATAATGTAATTGTATTATAATCTCAAAACTAAGATGAAAAAATAAATCACACTTTTATTATTACCGGTGTGTGTGTGTGTTGGTGGTATGTATATGGTTTCAGGGCTGACCACTCTATATTGAACAACTGATAAGGAGATGCTAATTTTCCTTCTCTCAGCATTAATTAGTTGCCTATAATTATTGTCTATATAGGTATATAACAATAATAATAAAAGAGACTATCAACCTAGAGCCTATCAATGGCAAGGTTTGGAGGGAGGACTCTGAGGGGGCTTGGAAGGAAGGAAGGGGGAAAGGATGTAATTCCCTTTCAGTTAAAACATAGACAAAACAAAAGTATTGGAGCAAGCCCAAGGAAGCACTGTAATAAGAAGAGGTTCTCTGTGGTCCATGTTCCAGCCTTGAGTGCCTGTCATGACTTCATCCTGAGATAAGCTGTGAGCTGGAAGTATACTCTAAAATAACCTTTTCTACCCACGTTGCTTTTGGTTATGGTGTTATCAGGGTAACAGGAAGTGAGCTAGGACAAGAAGTATTGGGGAATTCTCTGAAGAAGGACCAAAGAGGATGTAGCTTAAGATGGCACTGTAGCACCCTCAGCATTTGTATCCAACTGGCAGTGACATGACACAGGCTACAAATCCCCTGCTCCCATGTCCAGCTGCTCCCAGAGTCTGTCGCTGGCCTGTGATATATGACCCTGACTCTAGGCCACTGCTGACTTATCAGAGCCAGACAGCAGCACTAATGAGATTCCCTCCAGAAAGAGCCTGCAATTTTGACTGGAGGAGCTCAGGGAATTGGATGCCCTGGGGTTGAGTGACAGCAGATCAGGATCCGGGGAGAGTCACCCACCCACATACTGTTGGGCTCTTCCAGCAGCCCTAATGAGTTCACAGAAAGCAATTTCTTGGAATTTGGTTTTAAGAAATGCTAGAGATGCCTGAAATGGATGAGTATAGCTAAAGGGAAACATGGATCTGAGCTTTGTGTTGAACTCTGCTCTGGAGTTGAGCGACCTGGGATAGAACTGGTCTGCTTCCTGTGCTGATGCCTTGGCATATCAGTGAAGTAGCTCTTACTGCCAGAGAACTGTTGAGCCTTCATTGTTGTCTTTTCCCAGCATGCTTTGCAATCGGACCCTATGCCTCTAGAACTCCATCCTTCATTTGGTAGCCTCAGGTTCTATTGGATACCATCTTGGTGGGGCAAAATCCTGTCCTGACAGTATGGATATTTTTCTCTAGTTTTGAGTGTGGCTGGATCAGTGTGAACAAATCATTGATACCCTTTCATTTGCTAATAGGAGCATATAGTGCAGCTTGGGAGGGTTTGGCTGCAGGAACAGTCAATCAAGTGCCCCTAAGGCTTAATCTATGAACTTTACATTTCTTATGTAACAGTAGGTAAGAGAGAAGCCCAGGCTTCCCAGTGCCAATGCTTAAGTTTTTCTCTCTTCTTGCTCCATGTCTGCTAGGAGTGAATTTCTTCCCTTTGGCCTTAGGACATCACTAGGGCCATGCTCCAGACAGAGATGAGTGTTTTGTTAAGAAGTCACGTGGTTTCCTGAATGTCATTTCAGTTCAGTGGCATCTGTCTCCTCCATGGAAATGTGAGCAACCTGAAAGCATCCATGCTGATTTTGTCACACTGTGGGCAGAGTTAAAGGGATTGATATGTACATGGGGCTCAGAAAGCCTCTGTTGTTCATGTGCATGGTGGTGGATGCAGCACTTCTGCATGAGCTGAGATGACCCAGTTTTGATGACCTGACAACGGTTGATCAACGCTGTTTATCTCCTCTCCTGCTTCACCTACGCAGCCTGCTTGCCTTTGGTGCAATCAAGGGTGGCTGTCATGGGTGGGCTGAGCTCTTGATCCTATGAGCATAGCAAGATAGCCCAAGTTAAACCACAGGTTTGTGTATTACTGTCCTATTTCTTTTGTGGTTTAGAGCCTGGCCAGTTCCTCAATTGTACTCTTTGCACCCATAATACAGAGGACTGGGATATTTTCCTAGAGTCATGATCATGTGCCTCAATCCTGCTTGTGATGCTGCAACCTTGCATTGAAGGCTGTGGCATGGCTGAAGTTGTTTCAGGAAAGGCTGACAGGAGAAATGCCCAGGGTCTGGGGAGGGATGTGGGGGGATGTGATGGGAAATAAGAGATTATGGCTATATTGCCAAGGTCTTGACTGGTGGGATGGATCCAGATGAGCAATTACTCATTTCATCCAGGCTGGGAAGAGACATTCTGGTCATTGGTTCCTGCCAAGGCACTGACTTTACTCTTATATCATGCTTTGGTAGATGCATAGAGGCTTTCCCTCCCATTACGGTTAATTCTGTACCTAATACATAGGGGTTTTGCATTGAACTTGGCCTGAAATATTTCCTTTTGGCATTTTTATGCATGTGTGTATGTCTTTCATCACACATGTGTAGATGTGCATACATATAGATGCCTGCATACATGGAGGCTTAAGACTGCTGCTGGGAAATTCCTGGAGGTAAGGTTTTCTCAGTTGAGCCCAGAGTTTACCAATCTGACTGGTCTTGTAGCCAGCTTGCTCTATAGATCCTCTGTCTCCACCTTCCCAGGTTGGATTACAGGCCAGCCATATCTCCTGTTGTTTGGCATTTACATGGGCTCTAGGAATCCAAACTCTTTGATCTTCATGCTTTGAGAAAAATAAAAACCCTGTAACTACTGATGTCCTGTGTTTCACACGCACACGCACACACACACATACACAGAGTGATATACTTTATGTTTAATAAAATAAGCCTGGAATATCAGAGGACAGAATCACCCACAGTAAAGCATAGAGAGTCAGAGAGTGCTGACTCACACCTTTAATCCCAGCATGAGAATGACCAAGTGGTGGCCTTTTATTTCATAACTCAGGAGACTGAGATCTTTCTGTGTTTCTGTTAGTTCAAGGCCTAACAACCAAACACACTTTTAATCCTAACTCCAGAATTATGATGTAGAGTTGAACCCAGAAGTGAAACAAGTGGACAAAGAAGATATTTAAGGCAGGCATAGGCAGACATTGAGTTATTTTGTAGAAGTGACAAGTCAGGCCAAGGACTCTTGAAGATAGCTTTACCCTGAGAAGTTGACTGGGTGAGAAATGACTGTGGTCAGTTTTCTCTCTCTGATATTCCAACTTTTCCCCAATATCTGGCTGTGGGTTTTCGTTAAATACTAACTAGAATTCCTGTTTCATACATGCACATACACTTACACATGCACACAACACACCTATACATTTTAAAAAATATTTATTCTTGTAATTTTTATGTGCACATGCATGTACAGCTATTCATTTTTAAAAACATTTACTTAGTAATTTTTTTTATGTATAAGTGTAGTTATGTGGGTGTGGTGATATTTTGTGCATGCTCTAACAAATACATCTTGTCTGAAGAACAGAGAGCAGAGCCAGCCATAGAGATTGCCATAGAGGTCAGGCATCACACACCTTTAGTCCGAATGCTAGGAAGGTTGAAGCAGGAAGTGATATGGCTGGGCAGAGAAAGGAATATAAGGTGGGAGGGGGCAGGATCAAAGAGGCGCTCATTCTGAGGATTCATGGAGGCAGGATCTAACCCTTTCGGCTGAGGAGTTGTTGAGGTGAGAAGTGGCTGTGGCTTGCGCCTCTGTCTGTCTGATGTTTCAGCTTATACCTGATATCTGGATCCTGGTTTTTATTATAAGGCCAATTAGGATACATGCAACATTTGAGTATGTATGTATGAGTGCAGCTATCCTCAGAGGCCCAAGGGATTGGATCCTGAAGCTGGATTTACAGACATTTGTGAACTATGATGTGCATTTTGGGATCTGAGCTTTGGTCCACTGAAAGAGCCACCAGAACTCTTAACTGCTGAGACACATCTTCAAGTCCCTGCCCATCTTTTTTTTTTTTTTTTTTTTTTTTTTTTTTTTTTAAACAATGTAGAAGACTGAAACCTGAAACACAGACAAGTGATTAAGCACATCTGGTACCAGGGCCCATGCAGTTGGAGCTCTAGGCTATGGATCAAATGCATGTGTTTACACTTACGTGCATATGAAATGTTAGTAATATTTCTGCTGTGTCTTAGAAATTAGGTCCAAGTTAATGCTGACAAAATATCCTTTTATCTCACATCACATTTGAAGTGGAGTTTGCTTTTTCATTTTCCTTAATATGTGTATTAATAACTCAGCAGTTTTTTGACAGGTTTTGGATTTGGAGGTAGACTTTGATCTGAAGCATGTCACCTTCTATTACTTGATGGGGATACAGTGTGGGCTGGTGACTTTCTTTCTCCTTCCATCCCTCCCTCCCTTTCGTGACTGGAGAATAGTGGTAGAGAAAGAGGCAGCAAGGTTATTATTGATAATTGGTTGGCAGATAAAATGTAAATCATTCTCTACCAGGGCTACATGTTAGAAAACAGCATGATCCAACAAAAGCCTGAGCATCTCAAACAGAAGGTGGGTGCTATCTAAAGGGCATATAACATCAGGACACTAGGGCCATGGAGTCCAGTGTGAACTGGCCCAGCTCAAAGCCCACTTTCATCCCCAAGAGCACATTTGTTTTCTTTTAATAAGGCAGCTCTATTTTTATCATGACCCATTGGACCCTGGAGAATAAAAGCCCCTGAAAAGAGAAGTGTGGTGATATTTTGTTTGTGCTCTAACATATAAAGTTGCCTGAAGATCAGAGGGCAGGGATAGCTAGTAGATTAACCATAGAGGCCAGGCAGTGGTGGCTCACACCTTTAATCGCAGCTCTTGGGAGGAGAAAATAGGAAGTGGTATGTTGGGCAAAGAGAGGGATATAAGGCAGGACAGAGACAGCAGCTCTCTCCTTTTTGAGGAAAGAACCTTATTCCTTTGTCTCTCTGATCTCTCAGCATTGACCCCAGTGTCTGGCTGTGGATTCTTCTACAGAGAAGAACCTTCCCTGAGTGCTCTGCAGGGCAGGTTGGTGGATTAGTACTTGAGTTCCTGTGGAGAGGTTGGAATGGTGCAGGTCCACAGTGTAAATACATTTATCTTTATGTGTCTTTAGCCCCCTTCATAACTATTCCTTGCTATCCCCTGTGTCTGAGTCAGTGGGTATGCATTTGAAAATCATACTCCGGCAAGCACTTTGGAACTAGTTAGTCCTGGTAGGACCAGTCCCTCCAGGGCCTCCAGTGAAGTCCTATTGCATGAATTCTAGTTGGTATATAATGAAAACCTGAAGTCAGATATTGAGGAAAAGCTGGAATATTAGAGAAAGGAAACAGACCACAGTCAATTCTCACCCAGCTAACTTCTCAGGAAGAACAGGGCAAATATTTTCTTCAAGAGTCCTCAGCATGGCTGGTTGCTTCTACAGAATGCCTTAATTTCTGCTTTCTCCTGCCTTATATTTCTTCCCTGCCCAGCTATTTCACTTCCGGTTCAACTCTGTATCATAATTTTAGAGCTAGGATTAAAGGTATAAGCTACTACTGCTTGGTGGTTAGGCCTTGAACTCACAGAAATTCAAAAAGATCTCTGTCTCCTGAGTGACGGGATTAAAGGTGAGGGTCACCACTCTCTGACCTTCATGGCTTAACTGTGAGTAATTCTGTTCTCTGATATTCCAGGCTGATCTTATTAAATATACAATATATCACCATAAAGCCCCAGATCTGCAACATCAGGACACAGCACAGAAATGAAATGACAGGACAGTGTAGTTCCCTCTGTCTCCAAACTCATCCACTGTTTATGAATTATTCTCAATTGCTGTAGCCTGAAGTCTCTGACCCATTCAAGCCTACAGTTCAAACAAATCTCCTCCATCCAGGGTCCTGTGACTGCTTATAAGGTAATTACTCAGAGGCTTATATTAATTACAAATTGTTTGGTTTAAGCTCAGGCTCATTACCAACTAGCTCTTACAACTTAACCCAACCCACTTTTATTAATCTGTGCATTGCCACGTGGCTTGTGGCTTACCTGTACATTTACATCTTGTTTCTTGGGTGGCTAAATCATGTCTCTCCTTGACTACATCTTCCTCCTTTACCTCTGCTTGGATTTCCTGCCCGCCTCTAAGCTGCAGCCATAGGTCCAAACTGTTTTTTTTTTTTTAAATCAACCAATAATAAAGCATGTTCACCGTGTACACATTACACGGCAGGTATTCTGTCTGCTGCCGTGAGCCTTAGAGAGCACTTTGCTCTTCAGAGTTCCCATAGCTAGGGCAGACACACCTGTACACCATGTACAGTCACAGTGAGGTATCTCAGGAGAGCCACTGTCCTAGGCCATGGGTCAGAAATCCTGGTGGACCAGCCTGGAGTTTTTCCATACAAATAAGATAGTAAAGTCATGTTTCTTTGTTGCTGACTGAACGGTTACAAAAGACAGAAAGCCACAGAAGAAAATCAGAATTACTCACAACTTTATCCCTATTAATATTTTTCATTTGTGGTTTTATCATCCATGCTATTTAATCTGTTCATACATTCTTTTGAATTTTATAAAAATTCCCCATGGCATTATCTCTGCAGTAATAATTGCCCGCAGCTGCATGGTGAACTAGAACTGATTCATTAATATTGGCCATGTAAGAGATTTCAAAGCTCTGCTAAGATTTATGATTATTTACTTATGAGATTTTGCTAGAAATGGATATAAGCTTTCAAAATGGTTTTATTATTTGTACTTGTAAGAGCAGAGTATCACCTCTCTCCTCCTCCTTCCCTGATTCCTTCTAGAATTCCCTTCTGTTCTCCCTCTGTTTATTTCTTCTTTTTCTTTTTCAATATCTGTCTTATGTAGTAAAATATGAAGGTGGAACATGGTCTGGTTGTTATTATTAGTACTAGTATTAGTCAAATTGACACAGGTTAGAGTTATCTGGAAAGGGAAACCTTGGAAAATTGCCTCCATAAGATTGCCCCATAGGCAAGTGTGGGAGTAATTTCCTGAAGAACAATTGGTAGGCGGGCCCAGCTCACAGTAGAGGATGTCTCCCTAGGCATGTGGCCCTGGTTTTATAAGAACATCACAGGGAACAAGCCAGTAAGCAGCATTCCTCTATTGTCTCTGCCTCAGTTCCTACCTCCAGGTTCCTGTTTGCGTTCCTGCCTTGACTGTCCTTTGAGCTAGACTATTGTTGGTAATAAACCTTTTCCTACCCAAGTTCCTTTTGGTTGTGTTGTTTTCTCATAGCAACAGAAATCAAATGAATACAGGAAACATCCTAGCCTTCCCTTCCCTTTTGTATAAGGAAGGAACTCATGATTAGAAAATGATTTTTAATCATTGCCCTGGTTTCATTTCTTTTGTTGTAAATGAATACCCTGAGAAAAAGCAACACAGATGAGGAGAAGGTTTATTTCGTTTACAATTCAAGGTCACATTCTATCATTTTAGGAATGTCAAGGCAGGAACTCAAGCAGCTGGTCACATCGAAGCCTCAGTCAAGAACAAAGAGATAGCAAATACATGCTTGCTTATTAGCTGCTGGTTTTCTCTGCTCTCATCTATCTAGGGCTCCCTGAATAGGAAATGGTACCACCCACAGTGGCCAGGTCTTCCAGTCCACCTCAATGAAGGTGATCCTTCACAGACAGAATCAGAGGCCATCCTGATCAAGCCCTTATTATTCAGGCTTTCTTCCCATGTTTTTCTAGGTTGTTGCTAGCTGATACTTAAAACTAATCACAGCCATCTTTATAAACCCCAGTTGGAATAAAACCCACCAGAAACAGAGGAACACATCTGATTGCTTTTCAAATCATTGCGAATGCAATGAAAGGAGTATACTGAATAGTGGGTTACCTATTGTTTTAACATCCTTCACATGGATCACAGTGTTCCCTGAGAATCACTGCACATTTTTGGTTTGGCCATGGAACCTCAGTAACAAAAACCTTTGGGGTAACTTCTCCAAAGACTTTATTTCAGAATCTCGGAAGATACACTTTTACCAGCGAGACTATCTACAGAAAATTTCAAGAAATGTACTCACACTATTCTCTTTAGTTCATCATCTTTATTGGCATAACAACTACCACAGTGAAGACACAGACTTATATACTCATGCAGGCAGTTATTCTTTGGCAAGGCAATTCAGGCTTGAATTTCTTAGGGTCATAGAGAGGGGTGATAAGATCCAAACACAGGCAGTAACTGTCAGCGTTGGTTTATGACACAAAGTGGGAATGGCTAGTTGAGGCTTTTCTGATAGGAGTCAACTAAAGATTAAATCAACAAAGCAATGTAAAGGAGGGAAAACGTGCTCCAACATCCCTAAACGCGCCTAGGCAAAAGGTTAAAAGTTTATTTACTAGAAAAAACTATGAACAAAGTAAAGTCCTGGGCTGTTTTTAATAGGTCCTCTTAGTTGCTTTTCTAATGGGCAGAGCAAGTGTCCTTGATTGCCAGGTGACCTGAGTAAGCAATGGAGGAAGATGTGCAGCTTTTGTTCTGCTGTAGCACTTTTGCTGGGAGGTTGTTAAAAGGGGATCTTTAGACCTAAACTGTGCGACAAAGAGAGCATAAAGCTCAGTTTGCACAAGAAATGGAATCTGTCACCTTCTAGCTGCTCAGGCCTTGTGGAGCAGCACTTTAGAGTAAATGTTTGTTTTTTTATACCTGCAACTAGGAGTTAGTTGATTGTCACACACACACACACACACACACACACACACACACACACACACACACCTCACAAATAGCAAATTGTAGATATAAATTACACATTTAATAAAACCTGAATATTGGGGAGAGAGCACCCAGTCAAATCCTAGGCAGACAGTTCAAGAAATTCTTAAACCTTGAATACAAAGATAAACAGCTGAGTCAGTTACACACACCATTAATCCCAGCACGAGGAGAGCCAGGGAGTGATGACCTGTACCCTTGATGTCACAATGCCAGAAACAGAATTTCTTCCGGTTTCTGTGAGTTCAAGGCTCCACGCCTTTAATCCTAACCTGGATGGGTATATAAGGGCTGGTAGAAACCTAGAGAGGACAAAAGCAACTAAGAAAAGCAACTAACAAAAATAACTGGCAAAATCAACTAAAAACAAGACTAAAAAAGTTACAAGCCAGCTAAATAAAAATTAACTACAGTGCTTCCTCTCTCTAATATTTCAGCCTTCCCCCGATATTTAGCTCTAAGTCTCATTTGTGATACTGCAGCAAATCTTTAAGTTAGGATCTTGTGTTGATGAATCTAGATGCAAGTAAGTATAGGGAGTTAAAGGTTTAAGATTAGTGGTCTTAGCTCTGGATAGTTCTCTTATCTGTAGGGGTGCTGAGCTTAGGGCATACCAGAGTTGTATTCATCTGTAGCTGTCCTTGGATGTCTGAGAAAGGTTTGAAATGAAATACTTTGTCTGAGGGATGACTCTATCCAGGTATGAAGTAGAAAAGACAATTGCAAGAGGGGAAACACTGAGTCTGCTCTGGGCAAAGGAACAAAGACATGATTTGTGAGAAAAGAGATCTTGTCTGTGTAACTATTTTTACACATAGCTAGGACAAGTTACCAATATGTCTCCAGATGTATGGAGGAAATTGTGCCCAATAAATGATCAATCACACTGCTAAAAGTTTCTAGTAAATGAATCCAAACAGTAACAAATGGAAAAGCTATAATTACACACAAGAAATCCTCTGCAGGAAATAGCTAACATATTCCGAGGCAATTAACACCAAAATTCCAAGGCTCCCAGTGCTTCAGCAAGCTTATTCTGTAGTCACTTTGTCCACTTGGGGTCCATCATTGTTGTCCATTCCTTTGCCATCAGCTTGTAGTTTTCCAGATGCACATTGGGAGGAGGATTAGGAATGACATACCTGAGTTGCTTACAGGACAAGAAAGGTTCTGTTTGTCCCACCCTGGAAGTACTCAGTTTCAGTATGAACAGTGTACCATCTTCAAGGCAGAGACTGACCCCACAGGACAGGTTCTGATGTTTTCTGTCAGCTTTGTTGGAGACTGGGTTGTTATTGGTGGGCACCTTGAATTGATGGTGACTAATTGGCAGACAGACTCCTATGTAATGATGCATGTAGTGAGCTGTACAGACTGCACCTTTGCAGAGCCTTGTGTTACACTGAGGCTGCCATGCACAGCTAGAGACGAAACTGTGGCCCAAGCCTAAGCCATTAGTAATAACAGCAACTTCATTAATTGATTCATTAATTAATCAGTTCTTCAATTATCACTGTTTTTGTGCATCTTCTCTGGAAGCTTCCATGGCTTATTACTGCCAGTCTTCTCGATGAGAGGCAATGCTTTGGATGCACAGACTTTGTCTAAATGGCCATGATTTTTTTTATCTTTAATAGGCTCTTGGCTTCATTAATATTTTAGAGTCATTGTGATTCTCTTTAGGGTTCAAACTATAATTTATGCTAAAACTTATCACTGTTCTAACACAAAGGGACAAAATAGCCATTGACTTAATTGACTCATTTTAAATTATGCTACTGTAAATTAATTTGACTTGAAGTTTTAGGAAACAGTAGTGAAAATTTCTTTACTTTTTGCCTGAACAGGAGTCGTTTGGGACCCTAGCAGTTGCAGAACAAGCTTTTATTATGAGAACACCTTTGGGGTTGAGATGGAGCAATCTAGAAACACAGATGCTCACTTCTATTCTCCTTTTTCTACCTACCTCATCCTGAGAATAAATCTTCTCTACCCAGAAGCCTCTTCCAGCTGATACAGATGAGAGGAATCAGATGTTCCGAGCAGGTGGAACACCAAGTTAAAGAGAGGAGGGACCTCCCAGGAACACAGGCCCATAATTCACCTGGGAGAGATGCTACCTTCTGCCCTACATGAACAGAATAGAAGGTGGGCAAAACTCTGGGAGATTTTCCCAGGATCCTCACTGTGTGCAAGTACAATGTCTAGGCATGAGATGTGATGGCCTTGAGAACATTTAAGAGGCAGTTTGTTCCTGGTGTGTTTTTGAGAGCAGTTTGCCAGCTGCTGTCCACGCACAAAAGCTTTTTGTGCTTCCGACTTAGCTCATTCAGTGGCGCCTCTAAGACCATTCATTTCCCTTTCCTCTTTCTCCTTTAGTTTCAGAGCTGGATTTTATTCTTTACTGGCCCTCAGTGATCACATGGTAGAATGCAGAAGGGTTTTCTGAGACAACCCTGTGCTTTAAATAATTCCTAGTATCTGTGGGGAAACAATAGTGGAGTGTATCAGAGAAAGAGCTGACAGGGCAGGAGAGGAAGCAGACAAGGGATGCCCTGGGGACCTACATCTCATTTCAGTAGCTCTCCTCTGACTCTGGGGTCAGAACTGAGCTTGAATTTTCACTGTTGATACATGAGTTAGATAGGTGATTCTTGAGTCATGACTGAAAAAAAGCATCAGAAATTGTCAGGTGATGTCACAGGAAAAGGAATAAAATTCTACACAAAGGAGCTCCAAGGCATGAGACAGCAGTGTGTTTTGAGTGTAGAGGTCTAAACACTCAGGAAGGAGAAGTAGCTCAGAAGAAAGTCCCCCAACTGTAGTGACAATGTTGGTTGGTGGCCTAGGGAAAACTGAGAAACTTTCTGGATAAAGTAGGGAGGGGACACATATTAGCACCTTTGAGTTAGGGCAACAATATTCGTTGAGAGTGCCTGGAGACTGAAGGATATGAATGAGGGAATGTTGTCAGGACAATGGGGCAATGTTCTTGACATAACGCAACATGACTAACAGTTTCTCTGCACTACCCAACAGGCCCCACAGTCTTTCAGTCCCAAATGAACATACACAGTCTTATATTAGTTACAGGCTGTTTGGCCTATGACACAAGCTTATTACTTGCTTTAAGTATACATAAGTTAATTTATATTTATATTTATGTTAAGCCACATGGATAGGTACCTTTTGTTCAGTGCAGCATTCTTATCCTGCTTCCTCTGCATCTTACTATCGTCTCTTCTTGGCTCTTCTGCTTCCCAGAATTCTCCTAGTCTGCTTGCCCACCTCCCATACTTCCTGTCTAGCTACTTGACCAATTAGCATTTTATTAAACCAATAAAAGTGACAGATATTTACAGTGTACAAAAGCATAGTCCCACAGCAGGGACCCTACTTCACACATCTCTGCCTTTACCCTGCAGTGCTCAGCAGTTCAAGTGTACCTGCCGAGGAGCCATCAGCATGGGCTGTCTAGCAATGACTGAGAAGAGGATGAACATACAACATTACAGTTGTCATGATAAATAGAGCTTGGTTCCAGACGAGGAAAGGATCTTGATGCCAACATAGTTCCTTCAGGGTCATAGGCAGTAGGCAGGAGCTGTTGAGTGATGCCAGCTTTCCATAGCCACCCGACTGATTACCTCAGGCCCTCAGTCCGGAACACCATCCATAACATACCTCTCCTCACCTTTTAGCAGCTCCTGATTCCTCCTTCATCTTAGTACTTGACTTTGGGCACCTGACACAAAATTGAAAACCTCACAGATTAAGAACTGCAAGATGGGGACAGGTGTAGAGGCCACAGATGCATGGCCCTGCCTTTCTGTTCATTCTCCATTTGCATCTACTTTCCTTTGCAATCTTTGCTGTGTCTGCCTAACTTCTACCATGGGCTCAAAATCTGTTTCCAAGTCATTCCATTGTGCTTTGTCCTAAGCCTCTGTTACAATTTTTAGCATTGATTTATCTTTTCTTAATTAAAATATGCAATAAATATGATGCCCCGTGAGAGCTAGTAAAGGAAGAGTAAGCTTTGGTGGTCAGGTGTTTGGGAGAAGCCTCCGACCCATTTTGGGATCACGACTGTGTCACTGTGCAGTAGTCACATCCTTGCTCACTTTCATCATGGGAGCGTGGGAGGATGTGAACTGCAGGGGTCAGATTTGCCTCCAAGCCTAGGAAAGATGTGCAGCTTAGGATATACTTCAAAAATTTTGGTAAAGCAACAGCCTTGACCTGAGTGACTCCATTTGGAGTCTAAGTGCCAAGAAAGATTGATAACGCATCTTGTCTTTATGAGTAAATAGCCACCATCTGCCTGCAGAGCAGCAGGCACAGACTGATAATCTATTTATACCGTTAAATAGCGACACCTGAAAATATATCAAATCCCATCAGAAACACCAGACACACAGACTTATCAGTCGCACCAGGTGTGACCCCAAGACCTGAGATGACAAAAGCAGGATCTTTTTAAGCAAAAATGTGGCAGGCATGCTGACTAGTCTGAGCCTCATTCAGGAAGATTGCCAGATGAGATTCTTGCCTCTGTCCCCAGGCTCCAGCTCAAATGCAGTTTCTGCTGCCTTTGACACACAACCTGTCACATGGCCCTGCATCCCACAGATCTGTGAGTCCCCAAGCTTCTTACCTAAGACCCCAGCAGGCCTTTCCTTCTGCCTCTGTCAGGTCAGGCTCTGAACTCTGCATACCCTTAACCATTGCTCAGCCTTTCTATAATTGTGGGAAGTATGATATATGGCCTGAGAGGTAGATTGGAATAAAAGAAATCATGGCAAGCTATTAGCAAAGTCGGAATAAGTTGGCAGATTGCAATCAGTGGAACTGACATAATTTAGGAATTTGTTGTTTAACAAATTCTTCTCTGGAACCATGACTGTATATATTTCTTTTTAGATATTGTTGGGTGTGAATGTGAATATGTGTATGGTATGTGGGGATAGGTAAATGCCACAGTTTGTGGAAGGTAGATAGCAACTTTGTGGACTCAGTTTTCTCTTTATTCCTTTATGTGATCTAGGGTGTTAAAATCAAGTCTGTGGGTTTGTATGACAAATGCCTTTACCCATTGGCCATCTCACTGGCCCTGGTCATTTATATCTTCTATGTGAAGAGCTGCGTTGTACCACACCCTAAAGGTGGTGCTGGTTTCTGCCTTCTACCTTTCTCGATGGTGAGTGCTCTCGGGAGTAAACAACTCCTTATTGGGTGTAGGCAAGGATGGTGGCTTACTTCCACACCTCAGGACCTATGGGTGATGTCCACATGGCTTACCGGGATTGGAGGCCCAGAGGGTATTTAGCCAGGAGCAGACTTTCCCCCAGGGTTGTTCATGAGAGAGTGGTCGTTCGTCATCCGTCTGAGAGTGAGAGTGAGAGTGAGAGTGAGTGAGTGAAAGACAAGAAGATATCTGAAAGGCCCTAATAAACTGCAGAGAGAAGGATCCGGTGTTGTGGCTTCCTTGCTGGCGAGGTCGCACGCGACACTTCTATACAAGAATTATCACAAGGCCCAATAGCAAAAGGTGTCTGGAACAGATGCTTGGGTAGAATGTGTCTAGATTTACTTCTAGGGCCTTTCTTAGTTGATTCCCTGGATACTCGCCCATTTGGCTGGGTTTTCTTATCAGGTCTAGGGAAGCTGATGCTGGGAGCTGAGTGTAGATGGAGCAGGCTCTGTGAATTTATGTAATACAAGCTGAGGGTATCTTGCTGGGCCATCCTCTAGTGAGGGCCTGTCTGTGAGGTGTTATGCACATGCCATCTACCATGCTACTTCCAGGCCTTCTACCACAGGGTGGAGACAAAAAAGGAAACCATGAGAGACAAGCAGGGCACATCACCTGTTTTCCTTCCTTGAGAGATCAGCAGGTCACATCTCCAGTCTTTTCCCTTCAGTCCTTTCAAACACCAGAAATGATGTAGCACAAACCTGGGTAAAGTTGTATAGATACTTTGGGAGAGCTATAAAGTAAACTACTCTGCTCTTTTATGCACAGGCATGAAAGGAAAAACAAATGAAAAAAATTTTAGCATGTCTTTAATAACGTTGAAACATAACTGATTAAGTATTGACATGACCACTTTTGGAAAATGACCACTCATAAATGGAGGTGGTAAACCTTGGATGAGCACAAGCCCCTTTATATACTGTGCATATTTCTGGAAGGTTATATTCTGGCTTGATGACTAGAATAAAATATCTGTTTAACTAGCAATAAAATTTAAAGCAATTTAGTAGGATCAATTCTTGCCATTGCAGTTTCCTTTTTTATTTTCTTAAAAAAATGTTATGTACAGCTGGTTTTGTAACCATCTGTTTGGGGGCAGTTTGTCTGCAGAAGAGCTAATTAAGGGAAAAAAGATTTGTCATTTTAAGGAATGCTGATAATTCTGTGGCTCTCAGGGGAGCAGAGTCTTGTTAGAGAAATAGTCTTGTTTTGCTGTTTGTGTTGATGTTTATTTGATGTCTAATTTATACTCATTCTGATGTGCAATCAGCATGGATGCCTATTTTTCAATAGAGTATGTTCCTTCCTAAGAGTAGGGGCAACTCATTTCTGAGGGTCAGATTTTCAATTATTACAAATATTCTCTTATTATTGTGGACTGGTTTTCTTTCTTACCATATTTTAATTTTTGTATGTGTATGTGTACTGCACGTGTGTATATTTTAACATGTACTAAAGGATGTGAGTGTGTGTAGGTCAAAAGACAATTTTGGGGAGGTGGTTGTCTCCTTTGAGTGTGTGGGGTATGCAAATTGAGCTCCGATTGTCAGGCTCTAAATACTGAGCATTCTTGCTGCTTCTATTGTGGCCTATTTTATTTTTACTGGTGATTATACATACATATATGTATGCATTTAACATAAAATTTACCATTAAAACCATGTTGGAAGCATACATGTCACCGGCATTTCAACCATTCACAATTTTGTGTAACTATCACTATTATCTGTTTGCAATATGTTTTCATCATGTAGTTAGCAAGGACTGCTTCTGTCAGGAAGCCACTAGACAACTGTGCACCAGGAGCCTCTGGGTGTTGATCCTCTGGAGTGGAATAGTCACCTTTGTTTTGTGAGGACCGAAGGAATGGGGCAGGAGGGCAGACGTTCCTTAGGTCTTTCATCCCATTTGCAAGAGATTTAGCATGGGCACCAGGGATGGGCAAGGCTTTCTACAACATACGTGCTATATTCTCACAGAACACAGTGTGCTCCTCTGCTGATTTCTTGTGTGTGTGTGTGTGTGTGTGTGTGTGTGTGTGTGTGTGTGTATGTGTGTGTGTGTGTATCAACTCAAATTTCGAATGTATATATTTTTTTTTCATTTCACAGGACCCTTGCTTTTTTATCCATCAAACATCTAACAAAACATGGTTTGCTGTGTTGGTTTTAGAGAATGGAAGTAAGAGATATGGGTAAGTGTGTTTCAGCCCTATTATATCCTCCAGTTTTTGAGGTCCTCCAAATGGGGAGCTCATGTGTATTTTAGGGTGACAATGAGGCTGATAAGTGGCCTTGTTTTTTAAGTTCAATTGTTTCTTCTTAACACAAATGTAGTTAAATTATAATTGCATTGGTTCCTGGTGATGATCCTACCAAAAGCCGTGGGGGATCATCTGCTTCATATTCAACAATAAAAAGCCTATCAGGTGCACACACATCCTCTTCAGCCTAGAGAGTCTGAAGTGAACCCTGAATACTTAAAATCTCAGCTACCTTGCTCATCCTGG
Organism: Sigmodon hispidus; assembly: GCA_004025045.1. Classification (NCBI taxonomy): domain Eukaryota; kingdom Metazoa; phylum Chordata; class Mammalia; order Rodentia; family Cricetidae; genus Sigmodon; species Sigmodon hispidus. The sequence goes on from PVIH01006865.1 coordinate 105,529, forward strand.
TAAATTAATTTAATAAGATAGCAATTAATATTTGGACATAACTTATACTGAAGTTAAGTTCACTTGACTCCTGTGAGATCAGAGCCCCTATCTTATTCCATGTTTTCTTCCCAGAAATGGTGATGTGGTATCATTTTGATGATGTAGTAACATTTATTGTTATATGCCTAACACAATATTGATATTTTTATTAGAGTATATTTTGTAATAGAAAAGCTAAGAGAGATTTGTTTTTGCCCTTGGAGAACAACTTTCTAGGGCATATTCATCAGTATTGAATGACATTTGTACCTTAGGAAGAAATGAATCAAGGTTTATATAATTCTACAGGAAGAAATGCTGGTGAGTGGTTGTGGAATTCTGAATTTGCCCAACATGTGAAGCTTCATAGATTCTTTAGAATGGCACACTGTAAGGAGCAGACAGGTGTGTGAGGTTATTAGTTATTATTTATGTGGCTCTTATTGTGACAGTTTGCCTTGTCCGTGTCTGTTTTCAGTGATCTCAGTTACCTACAGCAAGAAGCAATGTGAGGACCATGTAGTAAGACATTTGGAGGGGTAGGAGGAGGGAGGAAGAAGAGAAAGAGAATAGTCATACACTGTTATTAAAGTTTCATTGTTTACAACTTTTCTATTTTATCATTGTTCTCTGTCTCGTACGGTGCCTGTCGCGCGCAATCTTGCCAGCAAGGAAAGCACAACACCCAGGATCTTCTTTCAGCAGTTTATTCAGGACCTTTACAATTGTTCTCTCTTTGTTCTTCTCTGTCTTCTTCTCCTTCCCCGGGAAACCCCGCCCACTGGCTAGAAACTCTCAGGGCATCCAATCCCAATAAGCCACGTGGGCACAGCTCATAGGTCCACATAAACAACAGCAAACCACGCCCCAGGCTCAAGACAAATAAGAAGTTGTTTATCAAAAGAGAGCACTCACCCATGGGGGGTGGAGGCCGGAAATTAGCACCATCTTTAGGGTGCAGCAGCAGGCAGTTCTCTACAGCTCCCCCTTATTTAATAATT
>PVIH01006866.1:0-46521 GCA_004025045.1 Sigmodon hispidus
ATGAAAAAAAAAATTCAGAGGGAAAGATGAACACAAAGAAAATATAGGTGTAGCAATCTTATTTGTATTTCTTCCCTTGATAAGCCATGCCTATCATTCTTATCCTCTGTATAGTTATTGTTAACTCTTCCACATTTTAAATTCTTTTTACTGTGGTTTTTTTTTTGATAAATACAAAATAAAGAAGGAAGAAAAAAAATACTAAGCCCTTACACTAAAAAAAAAAAAAAAAAAAAAAAAAAAAAAAAAAAAAAAAAAAAAAAAAAAAAAAAAAAAAAAAAAAAAAAAAAAAAAAAGTATAGTCGTGACTTACCAGTACTGACATGTACTTTAACTGCTTTGTGTGCATAGATTCAACAGCAGTAATCAATAATTATTTCTGGGAGGAAATTTTCTAAGACACTGGCCTTTACAACACTTCCAAGAGTTTCCTACCTACTATTATAAAGTCATCATCAATAAGGGTGTTGCCAGTGAAGGAAACTGATGCTATTAAATTGAGTTAATATTACCTATATATTGAGGTTCATTAGGCTATCATCTTACATAAAATTTACAATTAGTGTATGCCTGTTGAAAATCTGCCATGTTTCAGGAAGAATTTGAAAAAAGGACATTAATGAAAAAGAGGAAGAAGAGAGCCAATATAAGAGTAGAGTTGTAATTTGTGTGTAGCTTATTAGTGTCATGCCTGGATACAAGAGAACTGAAGTACAGAAGTCTACATATGCAGCACAGCTTAACTTACACAGTACAGTAAAGCTCAAGACTAGCTACTTCAATACACCAAAACAAATAATGAGGTCCTCTCTATTTTCATGTTAATCTATATTAATATTATTTCTCTGGGTTCTCAGCTATTATTTCCAAATAGGTAAATATCATTTTATCTCAAACACCACTTTTATTACACTGTATCTTTGATAATATCACAAAATATAATGGTACAGATTGAGTAAAAGATGTATAAATTCAAATGAATATAATTGCATAATAATCAATATACAAATTTATATGTATCTATATGCAGTCACACTGAAAATATTGACAGAAGGTAATTTCTACTAGAAAACAGATGTTCTGCTAATTTAACATATGTATAAAGTCAAGCATGAAAAAAGTCATTGAATGTAAGAACCAGAGTAGAGTTAAAAGCCCCAAGGAAAACTATGCTTTAATTGAAAACAAAAGTAGAATTACAATATGCTAAAGAATTTTAATAAGTGTTAGAATGAACCATATTTGTTGATAGCAGTATTAAATGTTGTTTAGAATAATAGTTACAAACAGAAGGGAATTTAGCACCATTGTAAGACAAACAAGTGTCAATAAATTCATTTGTATGAGTCTTCATACTCAAAAGAAAAAAAGTCCTGTGATGCTGTGAGATCTAAAGGAAAGTGTTAGAAAGTTCTTTATCGTTTAGTAAAATGCAAAACCCTGGGCAAAAGTATTAAAAAACAAAAGGAGAACCTGAGCTTAATCACAAGCCACTTCTAACCTTGCCCTAACTTCTTCCCTCTCACATAAAGGCCCTCCCATCCATATTCCACCTCTTCTCTTGGTCACACCCATCCCCAATGAAAACCCCACCTCTTGGACTATACCGTTCCTCTCAACTGTCTAGTGGACTGTGACAGAATTTCCTTAAAGGAAAGACAAAGCAATGTTTTCAACAGTTCAATATGAAAGAATTAAATGTGTCAGATGAACACTGTACTTAGCATGTTTAGTAGGGAAAAAAATCAAAACTCTACCTGGACAAGATCCTCAAAATTTTCAATGGATCATCTTTGTGAGTGCTTTTTACACTATGCACGCGATTTTCACCGTGGCATATATTTGAAAAGCAAATAAAATCCTCAGTTGGCAAGAATAAAATGCAAAGACAAAACTTCACCTGAACCTGAAGAGATGTTAATACCCTAGAGCTTGTAAGAGCAGCATGTGTTTTATATGTTATGAAAGCACTAGTCTGGACCCTTCTAAAATAAAGAGGGTATCCACCCACCCAGGCCCTTTGCTTTTCTTCCCTTTACACTGACTATTTTATAATTTCAGGGATGAAATTGAATTCGATGGGAGAAATTCTTATAAAATTTTCTAGAACAATAACTCAGAAAAGATCAGTTAAAAGTTAAATTAATTCAAAGATAGATATATAGAAGAACAAAATTATTTATTTTTAAAACTTTCTTTATATTTAATTTTTGTCTTTCTCATCATGCTTCTTGATGTCATTCATTTTCCCATTCCTCCATATCTGTCTGTTGCCTTTGCAGACTCACTTCAAAAAATAAATTAAAATTTAGGAGAAGAAAAAGAAAAAGGAAAAAAAGGAAAAAATCTCATCATGGAAGCTGTAGTGTGACACAGTGAATCACTCGATAAACCCTTTTGTCCATAAATCTTGCAAGTGTAGAAGAACAAATATAAAAAGGCAATTCTCTTCAAAAAGGGAAGAAAACTAAAAAGTGCCATAACCAACTCTTAAAAACAAGAAAAATCAATACAACTTACTATTTTTAAGAGGGCTCTTACTTGTGTGTATGTTTTTCTTACCCTAAAATCTTGAGAACCCAGAAAAAAATACCTTACAATTTTGTCCTCTTAAAAGATATGACAAAGTTTGGAAAATTATTGCCATTTCACTGCTGGTGTAAGGTATGTTTTATTTGAGAACTGCAGTAAGTTCCTTAGAGATTGATGTTAACAATGAGAGAAACATAATTAATGTTTACTAGAGATAATGTCACAATTACAATGATGTGTTTTTACCACACCATTCTCTGAAAACATGTTGAGGTGAGAAAAAAGAAAGAAATTTTAAAGAAAGAAACATTGAAATACTTCCCAAGCTTCATTCTATGATTCAAAAATGAAGAAAATAAACAATTTAACACATTCTGAAACTAACACTTCTTGCTTATTCTATGTCTCTCATATTATTTATGATATAAGTTCCAATCAGTGTATTGCTAAGAAATTGTTATCCTTTCTCTGATGATGTACTTCACACCATATAGTCCCACCATATACTCCTCCCTACTGCTGCAAGCACAATTCTTTTACTCACTAGTTGCTAACTTAATATTCTATTGAATGACTATGAATGTTTCTTTTGGAGGAGCATGCTCCTAATATTTGTCCTAATATCCTGGGATCAAGATTCTTACTATATACACCCCAAATTCTATATTCTGGGAGGGAAAGAATAGCGACTATTCCCTCTTTGGAGTTAAAAAACCACTATAGCACACCAAAGACTGGACCGTGCACTCCACCTGGGCAGCACACTAGAGGTGACCCTGTTGTCAGGGTTGTAGGTGGCCAGTCATAAGAGCTTGAGATCAGGAGAACTGACCGTGGCCCACCACTCTATGTTCCCTACAGCAATTAGGAGCGAGAGCCTTGCATATTGCCTGATTAAAACAGTGGGAATGGGCCTGGCAATATGAGTGAGGAGAACCCAGAACTAAGGGATCGAGAGCTGGAAATTTGACTGCTTTGGGTGAGCCAGTCTAAACAGTGCTAGCCGAGTGGGATGATGAGGGATACCTAGCGAGCTGACCAACCCAGCTACCACCCAGGCCCAGAATCAGGGCTATGAGTTGGCCTACCCCAACAACCACCGAGTCTATGAACGGTTGAAGCATGTGAAGTAGACGAATCTAAAGATTCAAAAGAGCAGGGTCTCCATGACACAGAACAACAGGATATCCAAGAGGAGCCGCAGTGAGAACGCATTATCAGAGGTATAGCAAAAGTCAGAGTCCTCAAAGCCGACCAAGACTCACAGCAATGAATACCTGCACGTCAACAGGAACAGACTAAAGAGAAACTGTGTGTCTCTATGGGCCACACTACAGCTTTCATGAGAGAGTGTTTGGTTTTGTTTGGGTTGGGGGTTTTCTTTTAAATTTGGTTTTGATTGGGGATTACAAGGGCAAAAGGCTAATATAAAAACATGGGGAGATAGGTGGGATAGAAATGAATGATGTGAAATCCACAAAGAATCAATAAAAGCTAAAAAATATTCCACTAAATGAATAGCAATAGTACTATGTATTAGTGAATACATAGTCTTAAGTAATAAATAATAACAATAATATCTTAAATGGGACAGTAGATGACATTTCAGAAATGAATACTGCTGCTTGGTGTCAGATAATTTTGCTTCTTCATGATTGTTGCAGAAACATCTATAATTGATTTCTGCCTCATAGTCCATGATGACTCCTCTAACATGACCATCTCATCAATAACTTAGCCATTATAAAGGACAAAACAGAAGATAACATCACTTTTATTATTTTTAAACAGAACATAAAAATGGTACTCATTACTCTGTTCTCGTCCTCCAGGCAGAAGTAATCGGTTTTATAAACTATACTAAAGAAAATATACTAGAAATTTACTTTTCTTATGAAACAAGGCCAGTTCTCCAGAGGAAAACAAAAGCAGTTTTATTTTGGCTGGGCGAATACCAGGCCCTAGCAACCTATGCAGAAAGAGTTTAATGAGAAAGTGGTCTTAGTTCACAATTCTTATGCTATAGAGTGAATGAGCTCTGTAAGGGTGATGGGCTCAAGATGCTTTTTAGTAAAATCAATGTCAATGCTGTTACTGAATCTCAGATTGAAGACCCATCATAGTTTCCTTTTCATACAAATCACTCTATTTCAAGGGCCCCAGATTTCTAGTGATTTCAAAGCCTTACAGTCATCCAATTCTTTGATAATACCTGTCTATTTTGTAATCAAATACAACTATTAATTATTAAAGCTGAGTGCAGCATTGTACTAAGATCACTGCAGTCATGAAAATCTGTATTCTGTTATATCTTCAAACTTAATAAAAATTTCTATGCACTAATCACTTGCCTAAACATTTTGTGTGTGTATACATACACTCACACAATATATATATTCTCATTTAATTATTAAGCTGCCTATAACATATGAATGCTCACTCCCTTTCTATGTAAAATTTTAAAAAGTTGAAAAATAAAGCTGCACTGGGCCAAAGTCCCAATCCAGTTGAAGAGGGAAAAGGATTATATAACCAAAGGGGTCAAGATCATGATGGGGAAACCCACAGAGACAGTTGACCAGTGCTACTGGGAGCTCACTGACTCTGAAATGACATCTGGGGAAACTGCATGAGACCTAACTAGGCCCTCTGAATGTTCAGATGGCAGATGTGGCTTGGGCAGTCTGTGGGGCCTCTGGATTTAACCTTAGTGCATGAATTGGCTTTTTGGAGCCCATTCCCTGTAGAGGGATAACTTGCTCAGCCTTGATACAGAGGGGAGGGGCTTGGGCCTGAATAAATTTGATATCCCAGACTCTGTTGATTTCCCCAAGGGAGGCTTTACTCTTTCTGAGGAGTGGATGTGGTGTGGGGAGGGGGAAAAGGCTGAGGGATATGCTGGAGAAGGGGGGACAGAGCGGGAACTGTGGTTGGTATGTAAAATAAAACACTCTTTTAGATAAAAATTTTAAAAAGAAAAAATTCTGCATAAAGACATGTAACTTCTTCTGACTCTTATATGCCAGAAAGCAGAGAGAAATGTTCTACAGTCAGACAGTTGAACTGGAAACCCTTCAGTTCAGAAGGTCCCCATTACTCACAGTGATAAGAATTTACTACCAACCAGGATAATCCCTTCAACTTGCAAGCATACTAAAACATTGCATAGAATCTCAGTTAGAGACTAGGGATTCCTTGTTGCTGTTTTGGAGGAAGGAAGTGGAAATGTCACACCAAAAGCAGTGACTGAAACTAAAATCAAAATCTCCTGGTTTTCAATGGAGTCCAGTCAGTGAGGCTTTCAGAGAAGTTTCTCTCTATACACTCCAGTATAGAAAATGACTGAGATAGAAAACAGCAATTTCCTTGGAATTACTCAGCAAAGGGTTAATAGTGGGCATCCTATAGTGCTTTTCTTTCCAGACGGCAATCTCTGACTATCCTAGCAAAGTTTTGATAGAAATTATGAGCTCATTGTTTTTTAATCTTGAATTTCATACATAGATATTTTTCTGTTGTAAAATCTTATTTTCTTTTATTTATGCTTCTTGTAAAGACATATATATGTACATAAATGAATAATATATGTACATAAACATATGGAAATTTATTTATGTACCTAAAGTAGATTCTTGATGTATCTGGAGTAATTCAGCAAAAGCATTTAGCATAGTTAAAGTTAGAATGGGTGTGGATAAAGGTCAGCAAAAATGAGAAGCCAATTGTTGATGTTTGGTGCATCATCAGGGCAAGCATTTACTCATCTCACATAATATTTTGCAGAGTCATGCATGGCATTGTTTATAGCTTGCAAATAAAACCTTAAAATGCATGTGTCACAATAAGGAAGAATATGTTTTCAAAGGGATTCATGTTAAACAAATATACCTCACTATGTTCTCAGTCATTACACCCCCCACCACCCATCTTACTATTCCAGCACAGCAGTATGAGCTCACATTGCCAAGTATTTCCTTCCACCAGTTTTTAATTCTGATTCAGGGAAATCCCAAAGCAGCCTCCTCTTTGGTCTGTATTTACCTTGTGGGTATTTCACTCAGAGCTTGCTAACAATAGAAATTGTTCTTGGTTAGGATACAGACACAGCAGGATGTTCAAAATGCCACAGGCAATGCAGTTGGCCTGCCTGGCAATGCCCACTGGTAGGTACCACAGGAGCCATATGGAAATTACTAAAACAGGAAATAAAGCAGCAGGTTCTGAAGCCACCCGCTTCCCTTGCCACGGAAGAGTTAGCATTAGTCTATCATGGAAAACATCCCTGTTTTTGGAAGACGCACTATTCTTAGAACACCACTCATTCACATCAATACAGTTGTCAATATTCACAGCTGATATCTACCTTTATATTTTGATCAGTCTTTGATTGTAAAAAGAAAAACATCCATGCAAGATCCTGGAATGCTTGAAGACTTAATATTCTATAGACAGTAAACTTGTGGAGGAGATTTTAAACCAAGTTTAAATACCTTATAATTGTTGAAGTACATGTGCTTTCATGAGTATAGTATCAAAAATATTTCTTTTCATTTCTTACAGAAAATTTTAGGTTTTAAATTATAGCATGGGGAAACTCTAAGGAAGCAGCCATCCCATGCAAAGAAATCTTCAAAAAGTAAAACTTATTCACCCCAATTCCTCAAAATGAGGAAAAATAAATCACAGATGTTAATCTGAGAAATAAATATTGCCAGTACAATGTTCAGGACTGGAACTACTGACTAAATGAAAGCTACAAAAATCTAACAAAACATGAATGGTATTCACACTAAATCCCAGTCCATACATGCATATCATACTTTCCTATTCCATAACATATGTCAAAATTGATGATAAGAAACATAATGGTTATTATTTGAATCAATACAAAGATTCATACAAAACCTTATTCAGTTTTTCATGGAAAGAGTAGTATAATTCTAATAAGAAATCAATATGAATGGAGTTCATTTGCAAAGTTCCTATTGCCCATGTTACTAATCTGTTTATATTATAAGCAAAAATTACGAACATAACAAAGTTTGCGTGATTTATAAAATGTGTCAGGTTAGAAAGGGACGTCCATAGAAAATAAGAAGAAACATCTAATATGTCTGTTAATTAAAACAATGAAGAAATTAACTAATATATAAATATGAATTTCTAGAAAATTCATAACATATATAAATTTTAAGCATTTAAAAAAAATACATTACCCAAACTGACACAGCACTGAATTAAACACTTTGATTTACTTAATGTAAATCAACAACCCAGATTGCAATATGGCAATAATTAAAACTGGATAGAAAAGAGGATCCACAAAAAAAAAAAAAAAAAAAAAAAAAAAAAAAAAAAAAAAAAAAAAAAAAAAAAAAAAAAAAAAAAAAAAAAAAAAAAAAAAAAAAAAAAAAAAAAAAAAACCAAAAAGAAAAGAAAAGGAATCTTAGATTCATCCATTATATTTCATTCATGAATAACATATTTTGGTGCTTACTATATGCCAAAAATGGTGCTAAATTACAGGCATATGATTATATAAATCACATATGATCTCTAAGTTTAGGATTATCAAAAAATATTAAATAAAACTCTGAATAAATAGATTAATCGAAAAGATGACAGGGACTATAAAAACTGAGCACACGGGGATGAAATTGTGCATATTGTGGTGGGGATATTGTGGTGGGGATATTGTGGTGGGGATATTGTGGTGGGGAGAGCTAGTGGGAGAAGTAGAGGTTAATAATGTTTGAAAGTGAGAAAACTGGGCATGGGTCACAGGGACAGAGCCCCAAGCAGACCTATGAGGCCTGGGCCTATAAAATCCTTGAAAAACTTGAAGGGACTGAGGGAGTCTACAGACTAATGAGTGAAGAAGATTTGGAATGATGTTAGAAAGAGAAGCAATGAGAGATTGCCATCACAAGACATTTAGTCATCAGAAAGTCCTTGAAGGCATACAAGGCAAAGAATTAAGTGACCCACATTTGAAAGGAACATTTGTAGACAGTGCTTGGAGCAAAGCCAAGGGACACACATTTTAATGGGAGGTGGCACTTCTGACTGAGACATTCCAAGTGCCATGTTCCATCCACAAGAAAACAATTTGATTCTGCATTGTATTAAGTTGTCTATGCCTGGGTTTGTTCATTTGTTTGTTTATTTCTGCAGACAGAAAACAACCCCTAGTAACATTCACATCTTGTTTCTCTTATGAATGCCCCAGAAGACTAGTCAGAAAGGCATCTCCAACAGCAAGAGACTCCCACCTAGAGGTTCTGTAGGAGATACTTTAGCTTTACTGCCAATTGTCTCTTTGCTAAAGTTGTTGCATTTTTAGCTAGGAGCAAAACCACAGCCAGGACACTCTGATCCTTTATGTATTTAATCAGCATGAGCTAGCTCTCAAAACCTTACGCTTAAAGCTACAGGAAAATGGAAAGTTATGCCTCATAAGCAAGTTAAGGGCAGGAGATGGAAGATGGATGCTATCCATGTAGCTAGAAGGAAATGTGGAAAAAAGAAACAGGCTTCCATGAACCACAGGGAAGCCAGCAAATCTGGTCAGCAGATGCCTGAATGTCAGGTAGTTCTCAGTCAGCATAGCAGTGGTAGAAATGATTGGGAAATGTCGTTAACTGTTTTCCAACCCCTTGTTGTTTCTGACTACTATATATCACTAGATGCTGTGCCAAGAAGGTGGTAAGATGATAAATGTGATTATGGCAAAGCCTAAACACATGAGTGTAATTCCTAGAAACCACTTCTAAAATTTAGTCTCTGGTACACACGCAATAGCAATTCTGTGAGTGAGTATGAGTGTACATACACACTGGGGGAGGGCAATAAATAAATAAATGCTAGCACACATTTTTAAAAGATGGCATTTTACTTCTGTGGCTTTCAAAAGAACTTAAGATTTCCCTCCACAGGAGCAGACTGAAACTAAGTTCTGTAAATGTTGAAATTTACCTATTACCTGCAGTGAGGGAAAGAGGAGGATATATATATACATATATATATATATAAATATTTTTAAAAATTCAGTGACTTAGAAACCATAAGAGACAAAAATTTCCTTCTAAAAATTAAATTATGACACTGTATATCAGTGAAGGAGCAAGATAAGGTAAACTATTTCAGAGAGCTAAAGATGGTTGCCAGACATACAAAGCTGGCCATAAAAAAATGGCAATCAATAGCAACAAACTAGAAGAAGTATCAGGAACAGAAACACACAAATGTACCAGAAAATGAAGATTTTCAGAAACTCAAGTCAAAGGTAGGCTGTGGATATCTTCTCTGTGTTTCTAGTGACCAAGAGACTTTATTTGGACACATTCATGACTATAAGATTGACATCACTTAACTTAAATATTCCAAGCAAGCTATAGAAGCTTCAAATCATGCCTGGGTTTCCCAAGTACTTTGCCTTTAAGGGGAAAATGAGCTAGCCCAAAGCAGCTGTCGTTCTTGGTAATGCTAGATTTTATGATCCAGCATGTATCCTCTTAACCATTATTCTCTTACATTACTAGGAGTTTGTGTATGGGATGTTTCAAGACAGATCTGAATTCAACATGTGATCGGTCTAGTTTTAAGATAGTAAAACTGAAAGCCAGACGATAAAATGCAACAGTGTCCTGTATTCCCAAATGCATGATACCCATTTTATAAGACAATTAAAAAGAGATAGTCCACAGGTTTCACATACAAGATCATCAAAGTCATGTGGTCATTATGTGGCAGGCCTGGGCCAAAATTTGAGTCTCCTTTTGCTTTGTCCATCATCCCTTTCACAACAAGCTTATGACATCATTGAACAATGTAACACACCATTGACTGTTTCAATTTTGAAATCTGAAGTGAGCAGGGATTGTTTGAGTAGTTCAATTGTGTTATTACGCTAAGTTGAATTCATTCATCTTATATTATTTTCATACTTCTCCATGCTATCGTCACCTACAGCATTCTATTTCTTTCATCAGGTATGTGAAAAACTACTTCTTAAAAAATGGCAACATCATATTATGCCTCACATCCAATATATGGATACAGATGGCATTTCATGGACATCATCATCCTTTTCTACATATGATAGCAAGCACAAAATAAACCTCCACAGATAGTGGGCTCTGTTACACAATGATAAGCATGCCAGACAGTAATTTTTCATTTTAGTAATTTCCATTGGGGAGCAGTTTAAACTGTTGAGACCTATCAATTTATCAGATTTCTATTAGGAACTGTATTCTAACCTATATTACCAAGCAACTAATAACATCCTGAATGGTATTATTTATTATTTAAATGGTTTTCTAAGAACATAGTGCTCTGCCAATTCAAGAATACTTTGAAATACTATCTCTTTAGAGGCAAATGATTCTATCACCTTTCCAGGTGAAAAATTAACACTAAGCCAGATTAAGCTAATGACAAAATTCAGGTCATTCTTTAATAACACGATCAATTACAACTCAGTTGTTGTTTTCTCAGTTCTGTCTGCATGACCATAAAGACTGGTTGATATTTATACATTAGCTTCATTTGAAATGTCTTTGAGGCTGTTAGTCCTACGTACTCCAAACAGATGTATGTAGAAAACAGTGTGATGAATGAGCAATAAGTAGCTTTTATGCATACTTGAAACCCAGCATATTCACTTGGAAGGCTGCTCCTAAAAAATGACTTGAAAACTTCATAGGTCACTAAAGATTAAAAATTACTCAATACAATTTTATCAGCATCCAAAATTCCAATTTAAACTATATATTCTTTCTCATATATAAATCATAGTTTATAATATATATACATACACACATATAAATGGTATAAACATGAGTAAAGTTTCAAAAAACTAGAGAAGAACCAAGAGAGAGTGAGAAGACTTGTGTGTGGGGGGTGGTGATATGGGTCCCAGGTACAAAAAAGCAGAAAAAAAATTTGGTGTGTCAGTTGGAGATAAGGAGCTAAAGAAGGATAGGGGTGGTTATTTAAAAATTAGAATTTGAAAATGTTAGGATACCTAATACTTTGCAGGGTAATTAAAAATAAAATTACTTGCTCTCTGTTAGTGAAATTTTCTGATTAAATTTATACAATGCAAACTGAGCAGCTGGGTATTCACCTGGCAAACTGCAGCCCACATTAATCTCCTCCTGCTATTCCTAGAGCACCCTAGCATAAAACCCTACTGCCTCTAGCACCAAAAGACACTGAAAATGCAACAGCTATCAGTAGCCTAAAATGGATGATATGCTCTTCCAAATTGAAACCTTCTGGCTAAGTAATGTTAAATGTCACTGTGTTTAACACTGAGGAATAGAAGGAATTATCCTCCACAGAAAAATCCTCACTGAGGAGACACTTGTTACTTACTCTTTCTTGTCCCAATTTGGAAATAAAACAAAACAGCCTCACCAACATCATAGACTTCCGGCGATGCAACTTTATACAAGTGAGATATGTTAGTAGCCCAAGATGACTAAGTCTTTCTTCTGGTGGTCTCAGTCTGTCATTTGATCCTTATACATCACTGAAAGCAAAAGGTTGTAACAGTGCTATACGTGGATGGAAATAGCTCAACAGAAACCAAAAGGGAAACCTGGTATACAGATGTCAGATTATAGCACTGTAGGACTGTGGTCACTTACAAACTGTGTGAGCAAAAGTATTTACAAGATGAATGAAAGAAATACAAAACATGTGTGAATGTTCAGCATAAAGATTTACTGTGCTACTACATTTTCCCAACTAATTAGAAGTCCACCATCTAAAGGAACACATTAGAGAGATTACATTATGTAAACCAATCTGTTTTAGAGAAAGCTAGTCCCATCTCTATATAACTATAATTTAATAGATTTTGATCAACTAACTAAATTGTCGTCATTATGCCCCAAGCCCAACTAAATCCCTACAGAAAACAATCTAATAATGTTTAGTTATACCAGGCAAGGATAAACTTAAAAGTTCTACTGTCCATGGCAACATATTTTAACATACTGAATGGTTGATAAGATATCTGTTATACATTATTATAGCATAATAAGTTTGCCCTTAAATGAAGCTTTACAAATGTGTAATGATCTCTATACAGGAGAAAAATATCCCTAAGTGGAAAGCATAAAATACTTGCTAGGACATACAATCAAAATTAGGCTCTATTAAACTCAGATTTGTAAAGTTCACTCCAGGTATTTTGAAGATGCATGCCTTTTTTCTACAAATGACAGAGTCCAATTTCATAACAATAACTGACACTGAACCTGAAGTCTTGCTTCTCTGCTCTAAGTTCTAAAGCAACTAAAATGTTCTAGATTTGTTACATATCAAAGGATGCCACAAAATAATACTGACTGCATCACATTTAAGGAACTGCTATGAAAAGGCAGGGTATTAGGATCTTTGAGGGTTTACATTATAACAGTTGAAAATGTGTTTAATTCTGCATACACACACACACACACACACACACACACACACACACTCCAAATAGCACTGCTCTCAGAACAGAAGGTTTTATATAACAGGAAACCAAATTTAAGTCACCCTGGGATGATGTAACAACTCTAAGAAATCCGGAATAAATGCCTATTCCAGATGCCACAGTCTAGATATGGATGCACCACTGGGCATTGTATCCCTCTCCCAGGCAGGGAGAAATGCATAAAAGAAGGTCAGACAGAAAAAGACTTGTATAGCCCCAATTGGTTCATTTTAAGACCTTCCCAGAAGCTTCATCAATGACTCCTACAGAGAAAGAACTGTCTTTATTATGCCATATTTTAGTAAAAAGACTGAAAAATATGGCTATTTTGCAAGTACATTAGCATCTCAAAAAATTAGAGAAATGAGCAATAAAAATAACGACTAGCTGGGAAAGTCTACTACAGCTCTATCTGGATTCCAGTCGTTTCTGTGTACAAACCCAGTGAGTCACAGTTTGCCAATTTTCTCACAAAACATACATGAATTCATTCATCAAATCGTAATTAATGCCCCAATGATATCCTAAGAACTTCAGACTGGCCTTATAAAGTAATTAACTGGGACTGGGGAAGTAAAGTACTTGGGAAGTATAAAAAAGGAGTTTGGATCTCCAGAACCTATTAAAATGTTGAGTGATTATGATGGGTTTCCTTTAATTACAGCCTCAAAAAGAAGAAACAGAGAATTTGCTGAACAGTCTGAAGCTAGCCATAGCCCTGAGTTCTAGGTTTGATTCTGAGATATTGTTTCAAAAAAAAATAGAAGAGCAATTGAGAAAGTTCCCAACATCAATCTCAGGTCTCCACACTATCATAAAAGTACCTAAAGTTTGAATCCTTAAATTTAATATTGGAGGGTATTAATTGTATGGTATTAGTGCCTATAAAAAGTCTATTTTAAAATTCTATGGTTTGAGAGTACATGTGCTGGGAAGCCTTCTCATCACTGAGAAGAACATGAGAAACAGTGTTTAGTTTAGCTTATTTGGTATCAGAGCTCCGGATCAACAAGAAAAACATAGCAACAGTAGTATCTCATGGATCTGACAACGAGAGTGTGATAGTGCTTGTTCACCTCAATGGACCTGAAAATGGAAGAAGCGAATTCAGGCACTCATCAGAGTTTCTCCTTTCTCTTTTCTGCACAGTACAGACCCTCATCACACAGAATGGTAATTTCATGTGTAGGATGGGTCTTCAGTCATCTGCTTAATTTTTCTGGAAATGTCTTCACTACTTCCTGCTAAGTTGGCAATAAAAATGAACTATCTCAAGCATATCACACTAAAGCCAAAATAGTCACTGCTGGAACACAAAGACTCATAATAATAAAATAAAACAATAATAAATGAAATAAAACAATAATAATAAAAGACAGTGTATAATTGATTTAGTATCATATCTAGAAGACCTATACTTTGCAAAGTTTTCAAGTCATGAAACATTGAATACTTTGTGATGTGCTATAGACAAGTCAACATGTATGATTTCATACAAAGAATACATATGTGTGTACATGTACATATGTATGAATATATTTACAAATATTATATATGTAAACATATATAAATGTTTCCTCAAATAATTTCAATAATAAAATAGTGTATTTAAGAATAGATTATTTTATAAATTTAAGGTACATATATCAAATAATAACAGATTCATTGTATTTTGGTTTTTAAGAGATCACTAAAACAGAAATTCAGCAGAAAGTTTAATCTATTTCAAACTCTACTTTTAGTAACCTCTTTCAAATGAAAATTAAAATTTACCATAACACCTTGCCACCAAAAAAATTGACACATATACATGTATGGAGCTTTGTGAATCAGTGAGGTGTAGTATTAAAGTAAGACTAACCATCTCCAAATTACACTTTGAGACTCCTGTTTGGGAGCTCTAACTGCAGCTACCCAAATTATCTTTACCTGGTCTGTGAATCTATTCATACCTGGGTGCTGCATACATCAGAGGCTAAGGCCATGCAGCATAGTCAATGCATTTGCTCTGAGTACTTCAAGGACCAACTGGATGAGAGCCTGCTGCTTCATTAGAAACCCTAACAGAAGGGACCTCGATAGTATTTGTGGTGATATATTGTATATCATCAATATTCACTTTTAAGCACAGCACTTGAAATTCCAAGCCTATGCCCTAGTACTTGGGAAACACACATGCCTTTAATCCTAGCACTAAGAAAATTGAACCAGAAAGTGAAATAGCTGGGTAGAGAAAAAGAAAAGATAAGATGAGAAGAGGCATGGGATCCCAAGTGCTAAGATTAAAGGTGTGTGCTTGACTCTCTTTGGCTGTGGATGCTCTCTGCCTCAGCATTAAAGGTGTGAGTCACCACTCCCTGATCTCTATGGCTAACTCCGTGGGTGCCTCTGTCCTCTGATTTTCAGGGAAACTTTATTCCATATGCAATATATCACTGCAAGATTCAGCCTGTAAAGGTCTTGTCTTACAGGAATGGGACCCACAAAAACTGAAAGGAGAACACAGACTCCAAAAAGTCATTCTCTAAAAATTGCCTGCATGTCATGGTGCAGTACAACACACACACACACACACACACACACACACACACACACACACACACACACACACGAGAGAGAGAGAGAGAGAGAAAGAGAGAGAGAGAAAGAGAGAGAGAGAGATTTTCTTTTTTTGATTTTTTTTTAAAAAATTTATTTTACATTTTGACCACAGATTTCCCTTCCTCCTCTCCTTCCAATCCTCCCCCCTCCTCTCTGCAACCTCTATCCATTCCTCCATCACTGTTTTTATTCAGAAAAGGGCAGGCCTCCCATGGATAGCAACAAAACATGGCATATCAAGCACCTCACTTTATATTAAATCTGAACAAGGCATCCCAGTCTGAGTGAAAGGTCCCAAAGCCAGCAAAAGAGTCAGAGGGAGTCCCTGCTCCCTCTGTTAGCAGTCTCACAAGAAGACCAAGCTACACAACTGTCACATATATGCAAAGGACTCAGTCTCAGGCATGCTCCCTGGTTGGTTAAATCTCTTTGATCTCCTATAAACCCAGGTTAGTTGATTCTGCAAGTTGTCTGATTATATTCTATGACCCTTCCTCCCTCTCCTCAGGCAGGATTACCTGAGTTCAGCCTAATGCTTGACTGTGTGGGTCTTTGTAACTGTTTCTAAAAGTTGCTGAATGAAACCTCTCTGATGATGTTTGGGCTAAGCAGCAATCTATGAGTATAGCAGATTAATAGTCATCATTACATTGACATTTTTCCCCTCCAGTCATGTTTGGTTCTATCCTAGGTCTCTTCACCATCCAGACTCTGGGTCCTGGTGCTCCAGGCAACATCAATGGTGGGCTGTGTGGTGAAGGTCAGGTTAACTCAAGTCATTGGTTGACCACTCCCATTCTGTCTATACCCCTTTTCCAGATATAATTCCAGTAATTATTTCTTTAATAATAATGAAAATATCTATTAGCAGCTTGTTAGACTACACCTTTTTCCATTCAAATACTTAGAAGCTTCATTAAATATAATCCTCAGTCTCTTAGTGTAGTCAGAAAAGACCAAGGCGGGAGGGGGTGAGGAGGGAAAATGAGAGAACAAAATTAACCAGGTGCAGTCACTTTCTTTTGTATTACTTTTGAAATGATTGACATACAGCTTAATTTTCAGATTAAATTAAAAAAACTGTTCAGGAAAAAATAATTAGAAAATTCTCAAGAATATTGGAGGGGATACAACAACTTTCTGCCTTAGGAACCCTTTGCCTATGTACCAGCTTATTGGAATTCTTGAAGACACAAGTATCTCTATGCTTATATATTTGTGACAACAGCCTTGGAAATTTTTATTTAGGTGCAGGTGGTCTCAAGGTGTGTTTCTCTCTGGCACTCATATAACTGACACAGCATGTGAATGTGTTACACTCCTATCAGCTCTTAAGAGTCTTGGCTTTAGAGGAAATAGCCATTGAAGAGAGCTGGTCATCTGTGTGGTAAGACTGATTTGGAAGCCTCCTTTGAATTCCCATTTGGCGTCCTCTGGCAAAGTCACACCATCACTTTCTTCCAGAAGTTCTTACTATCTTGGGTTGAATGTTTGTAGTCCATGTCAAACCCATGAATCAATCGGTGCAGACTGCTTTCTTTTAAATTGAAAATACATCTAAAAATCAGAATAAACTATTTCTTTTAAATATATCATCACAGTGAAAAACAGTCTCCTTCAAAGGAAGCAGCCCCAATGTAAGTGAATAAAATTAGATACTCCTCCATGATTATTTAGAAATTTATTAACTCTATGCTTCAAGATTACCTGGTAGAGATTCAAAGCACTAATCATGCCTTTGGCTTTATTTTTGCTAGAGTTGAATATAAATTAAGAGTTAGAATGTGCTTCCAGTGACAGGTTATTATAACTTAAGATAATATGACATAGCAACTGATCTAATTCCAGCAGCATCAATAGCAAAGGAGAGGAGAGAAAACAGAATCATGAGAGGCTACATACAACCTTTCTGCTAAATACTGCTATGTCTCCAACAGCTAGGTTATTTTACTGACAAGTTTTTCCCAAAGAAACTTGTGTCTTCTACTTGAGTGACAGTAGTGCTCTGAGGTTAGAAGACTACCTGAAGTTCACTGCCACTGAGTTCCAGAGATTCACTGGAATGACATTTTAGCTATTCATTTCAATTAGGCCACACCCACTTTGGGCATGAACACGTTTCCCTACCATTCTTTAAGTGAGAACATGGAAAAGTACAAAATTTCATGGAAATTAAAAATAACTTAAACATAATTATTAAAACAAGAAATCTTTGGAATTTGCATCTTATTTTAAGAAAATAGTTTCCTATATCTTCTTTTCTGTTTCTTCCTTTTATCCAAAATAAAATGTAGGCACTCTGAGATTAAAAAAAAAAACTGAATACTTTTTAAGAGCTCATAAAACTTTCAGTGGTGAAATATTGTGTCTTTTAGCCATTATTTACTAGGATAACAATATTTTCAACTCAGTACCGCATTTAGTATGTTGTATGCTTTAATGTGTAGCATGATTCACAATTCTCAAAACTATTTCTTAAGTGAATAAACATGTTCTACATCTCACTGATAACTATGGGAAGTTTAAGCTTCCTAAGACTAGCACATATAGATAAAAAGATAAAGTACTTGTTCTTTGAACACAATTTTGTTAACTTCAAGCTTATTCCTTGTTTTATCAGGATTAACCTGAAATTAGTGGTGTTGAACTGTCTGACTTAAAAAATAAAAGAAGCATCACCTACTCTAAGTGTTTAAAAGGAAACTGTTACTACAAATAGTAAGATTCACTTAGGGCTAGTATAAGAGCCTGATCCAAACAAATGCTTTCAGATTGTCACTCAGGGTGAGTTGTATCTTATGGGTGCATAACATCTTTCTCTATTATTTGTTCTTGTATCTCAATTTCTGTTTTCTGTAATTGAAAACTTTTGTGTCATAGCCAGAGAGAGAATTAAAGGGATTTCCTGCCTGAAGAGTTATGAAAAAAAATACAAGTATTTATCCCTTGACTATTTATTATATGTAGTTTAAGTGAACTAAGAATTCTATATTTCCAATCAGTCAGTGAAGGTCACACATCCAAGAGTCTATGGGGAGTAAAAGTAATTTGATGGATTTAAAAAAGAGAAGACAACAAAGTTGTGAGGATGTGAAAAAGAAAAAGGGAATGGATTTGGGAGCAGTGGAAAGGAGGTCAATATGAGTAATGTACAATGTAAAAATTCTGAAAGAAACAACAAAAATGAGACAATAATTTCCTTTTAAATATATGCTTTTGAGAATAGTATGTGTTATAGTTATTCACCAATTAAGACTCAATGCCTTTTTCTAATACAAAATAATAAATGAAATATTAAAATTAAAAGTGAAATAAAAGTAGAACATGAAATTATCTTGAGATTGTGATAAAATTGACAGGGGGTTTTTGTGGTTGTTTTTAATTATCTATTCATTTAGGCTAATTCCTTGAAATGGAGTTTCTGTCATAAAGGTTACAGAAAGCTACTGATGTATGCTGACAAAATTTCCCTCCAGAAGTGTTGTACCAGTTCACAGTGAATCACTAAGACATTTCATTCTGAGAGTGCTGGAGTCCTCTTCTCCTCTCCAGTGATGCTTGGTACATACACTAATCACTTTTTTCTCTCTGGGATGATTCACTGGATCCCCAAATATCAAAGTCTTCAACTTCTGTGATTCAACTCATGTCTGTGAATTAACTTATGTCAATAAGAGGTAATAAAATTTTAATTTAACAGTTATTTGTGTCATAAAGAGAATGTGTTTTAATTAAAAAAAAACTTTGAGGGTGGAATAACATCAAGAAAATATAGTAGAAAATGACTTCTTCATAACAACGTCATAAACTATACTTTTTTCAAAAATGTACTCTTTTTTACATTCAGTTGAAATGGGGGACCATATATTTTAACATTGTTAAGTCAGCTTGTTTTCCTAGGAAAAGAAGATAGGTAACACCTAATTAAATTTATGAAAGATGTATAATTTCTTCATAATCTTCTCTATGTATATTTAACTATATCACTATTTTTAAAAGTAGTTCTATATATTCTGGAATTATAGTCATACCATCCAACTCCTCAGATACCCCTATTTTCCAATCATCCAAACTTGTATTCTCTCTTTTTTTTTTTAACCTATTAAATCAAATATCAAATTGTGGTGAAATGTTCTCTGTATGCTGTAAATAAAGAACTGGTTTGGCCTATGTAGAGCACTGTAGAAGTGGGTAGAGAATCAGGGGACAGGCAGGTAGGAGAAGGGTGGGGTTAGTCAGTCACCATCCGACCCCCGAAAGAGAAACATGTAAGAGATACTGGTGAGCCACGGGCTGTACCATGTGGCAGGTAGATTAGTAGAAATGAGTTAATTTAAGATAAAAGAGCTAGCTAATAATGTGCTTAAGACATGGGCCAAACAATATAAAGTTAATATAAGTGTGTGATTCATTTCTTTGGAGGACAAAAGCCGCTGCAGACCAGGTTACAAACCTCTGGCCCCAAAAGCCCAAAAAACTTTCTACAACATCAAATCAATTCATCATAGCCCCAAACTGCTGAAGGCACATATGTTCTTCAATGTGGGAATATTAAAAAAATGGGTGAAGCATCTGTACCATGACATGCTAGTCAGAAGCAAATAGGAATAAATTGTTGCTACACATAATAAGCAGATGAATTACCAGAAAATAATGTAATTATTGTTTTAAAAGTTCAAAATAATACATATATTTTTATTTCATAGTTATAACTATCTTAAAAAGGAAAATTCACAGAAAAAAATGCTAGTAGTTAGAACCTGGGTATTGTGGGATGTTCTTTCTGTGTACTGTGAATATGTGTTGCTAATGTTGGTAAATAAAGAAGCTGCTTTCGCTGATGGCAAGACAGGATATAAGTTAGGCAGAAAATTCAAGAGAGATGCAGGGAGAAGAAAGGTAGAGTCAGAGCAGACTCTGCAAGCCACCAAGAAACAACATGTAATGGAGCACAGGTAAAATGATGTGATATGTGACAAAACATAGATTAATAATTATGGGTTATTTTAAGATGGAAGAGCTAGCTAGTAAGATGCTTGAGCCATAGACCAAACAGTTTGTAATTAATATTAAGCTTCTGAGTGATTATTTTATAAATGACTGCTGAATCCCCAGGGCAGGGCAAGACAGAGAAAAACATGGGAGAGAAGTTGGGGTAGCTGAAAAAGACCCCTGGTTTTGTAGCCTGACTTCATCAACATCAATATCCTTATTATTATATTTTGTTGCAGATTTGAAAGACATTTCCACAGATGTGCTGGAAAAGATCAAAGAAATCTCTATATATTCTTCTTTATACATGTGTGTGAATCTAAAAATATCTCAGACTAAAAGCCTAAATTTAAAAATCAAATAGCATCAACTTATTAAGGCTGGTTAAATACAAAGAAAATGTTAGCTTTGACATAAAGTAGTCTGTCACAACAAATACTACTTTTTTGTTGTGTTTTAACTGAACTTCAAACACACAAGCAAGAAACATTAGTTACAAAAACTGTAATTTAAAAAAATGTTTAATGTCTCCTACATGTGAATTCAAAATAAAAAGAAACTGAATATTAATTTATCAATTCTAGTTACAATTTTATAACATTTTGTACTTGTGTTTACTTCAGTCTAAATTCACTGATTCACCAAATGCAAATAATAAAGTCTGTTACAAAGGTTTCATGATCTAGAAAATAAGTCATTCTGTAAAAATGGTAATTTCAAAACATGAATAATACTGAGAGTATGTGTATATACACTCTACCCCCTGTCTAGTTCATAGAGACTGAGAAGATATGGGGACTGATGTGTAGGACTAGTAACACGTTGTCAATGCCATGCTAACAGATTGCTAAGAAAATTCA
Source organism: Sigmodon hispidus (assembly GCA_004025045.1). Taxonomy (NCBI): domain Eukaryota; kingdom Metazoa; phylum Chordata; class Mammalia; order Rodentia; family Cricetidae; genus Sigmodon; species Sigmodon hispidus. The sequence continues at coordinate 21,478 of PVIH01006866.1, forward strand.
TTATGGGACCTCATCATTTTCCATACTTCTAAAGTCACATCAGGATACTCAATGTGTTGGAAGGGAAACATGAGAAAGGAAATATAGACATAATTAATACCAACATCTGGAAGTGTCATGGTAATTCATAATAAGCTTTTTGCATGCTGTGTAACTGTTTCCATTTAGGAGAACCCCAGCATATCTACAACAAGCACAAGCAGATGTTATAAACCTAGAGGTAAGCATAGTAATGGCTATTTAATGATGACACTTTTGGTGATTTAAATATTTAAAATAAACATTAAATACTTAGCACTCGTATATGTGCTAAAAGCATATACGATGGCCCTTTTACAAATTTGTATTAACATTAATTCTAAAATTAAAAGTAGCCAATATTTAACTTTTTAAAATTTTTATGTATAATTTAAAAAAACCTCCAAATATTTTTGTAAAAAAACAATTATACAAGAAATACAAAAGTATTTTTAAATCAACTCTAAAAGATAAAACTAATAAAATATGTAAATTTTTGAAATTTTACTTAAATACCAAGTAAATTATATAAAATATATGTAATGGATACAATTCAGAATCCCTTAAAGGTCTAAGTACTGCACTTCCTACTGACTGTATTGTCTTAAAGGAAAAAATACACTAAAATTGACATCACAAATTTCATTCTATAAATTTAAGACAGAATTCCACAATTGTATTCTAAATCCTGGTGGAAAGAGGATATTTTCTGCAAACTCATATTTTTGAAGTTTATAGTTTTGGGGATGGAAGTTTCTTTGAACTTTCAGTGTTTACCAGTGGCAAGGCCTTAGTCATACTCTACTCTCATGCTCCAAGAGAATATTTTTCTTCATTTGGATAAATGAATTTCTTCAATTAAAAGCCGTCCTTGCCAGATGGTGGTAGTCCAAAGCTTTAATCCCAGCACTTCAGAAGCAGAGATAGAAGATATCTGTGAGTTCCAAGACAGCCTGGTCTACAGAGTGAATTCCAGGGCAGTCAAAGATACAAAGACAAACTATGTCTCAAACAAACAAATAGGGCACCATGTTTGTTGTGTGCAAAACAGGAAAATCCTTGAACCCATACATATTCAGGAAAACCTGTGTTAAGAACATATGGATGTCTTTCAAAAAAGAAAGATGAAAAACTTGTTCTTTAATCCTGAAAGCTGAGAACTAGAAGTGACTAATAGTCTAGAGATTCGTGTTAATCTATTAGGTCAGGCCATTTTAAACTCCTATAACTTTGACTGGAGGTGGTTAGTAATCTAAATGTCCCTTCCAGCCAGAGACTCCCAAGCTCTCATACCCATGACCAGAGGTGGTTAGCAGCCCAAATGACCTCTATGCTATATTTATGGCTGAGACCAGGCCAGACGATTAGGCTCTCAAACTAGTACAAGTAGCCTATTTCTAGATCCCATCTTCTTGGAGGAAATGCCATATACTTTAAGTGGCATTTCAATGTAATTATGCCTCCATGTGCAATCATACTGTTATTAGACTTAGACACTCCAAAGCCTAAAACAGGTTCATAAAATCAGTCAGTATTTTTTTTATTTATATCTTCTTGCAAAGGATGTTTTTTTCCTGGATCCCTGCAGTAACCCCTTCAGTTTATTCACTTGCCTGTTTCATAGAAGTTATTCTAGGAGTTTTTGTAGGTTTGTTTGTTTGTTTCTGTTTCATACTTGGGACAGAGTAAAAAAATCTCAAAGGAAGTGTCAAGTGCCCATTCTGATTTGGTATCTATAGCCTACTGTGGGCAAAGAAAATTGGAAATGTCCTGAGCCAGCTCAGACCATGCTGGGGCTCAAAACCATGAAATAATTTTAATGTGCAATTCTTTCACAAGTGAGTTTGAATTGCTTAGAGAATGTTCAATATCTACTTTTACTTCTGATTTTGTGTTCTGAGTTATACACTAGCATTGAAGCACTCAGAAATGCCTGCCATTGTAAAGTAAAGGTCACATTATGTTTTCTAGTTACGATTTTGCTGACAAGTACTATCAAAGTGATGTATCCTTGACTTACTGTAGACAAAAGATTCCACTAAAGGTGAGTCTTTGACACATTCTGACATGTATTCAATTTGCAAGATCATGGACAGTGTTTTGTAAAATCAGTAATTCTGACTCAGAAGCTTCAGAAAAAGCAGACTCTTTCAAATGATTTATTTATGTGTTATTTATTTGATTTATGTGTATGTGTGTATGGACTGTGTAAGTGATGACACTTGTGTGCAGATACCCAGAAGAAGAAGACAAAAGAGAGCATGAGAATCTCAGAACTGAAGTTAAAGGTGTTTGGGAACCTCCTAATGTGGGATATAGAAACTGAATTCAGATTCTCTGAGACAACATGATGTTCTCTTAAGTGCTCAGCCATCTCTCCAATGCCTACCCATCACCAAAAAGAAAAACTTTTATCTTCAAGCATTTAGAAAATAAATCCAATATATTGAGTTTGTTATATTCTTTGTATATATATGAAATTCAGCATGTGTACACATGTTTGTTGATATTTGAAAACCAATAATATTAACATTGCATTAAACCTTAGCTTGAAAATCATTAATATTGTAAAGTTGTGGATAGGACAGTACTGAGCCTTCAAATTCCAACAGATTTCATTTCCAATGAGGGTTTATAAAGATTAAGTCCCTCACATTTCTATATGGAACACAGTTCAGTGAGTAAAGGAAATCTTTTTTACTTGCAGATTAAAACATTCATGTGTGGATATTTGTTCTCCAGAATTTTCTCCTTCAAAGCATTATGTTGACATGCCAATGTAAGAAGCATGGGAGCCCCAGAATCATCCACTAGAGCATGACTCCTCACTTACTGGCTTTGAAGAGTGCTTTTATATTGAACAACATAAACTAAAATTGTTTTAGACAATAGATTTGTGGATACAATGTGATTATGGCATAATGCACAATACTGCCAGTCTAAGTCTATACAATAGCTGAGTCAGTCTCTCTCTCTCTCTCTCTCTCTCTCTCTCTCTCTCTCTCTCTCTCTCTCTCTCTTGCTCTGGCTCTCTCTCTCTTATACTCCTGGCTGTCTTGGAATTCACCATGTAGACCAGCACAGTCTCTAACTCAGAGAGTCTTCTGCCTCTGGTTCCCAAGTGCTGAGATTAATTACCACACCCTCCAGCAATCATTAAATTCTGACATAAGAAAAGTAGAAATCGAGCTAATACAGAAATTTAAGTAAGTACACATTTCAGATATTTATTTTTTTTTACTCCATGCCAGCTAAATATACTTGTCAAGAAACAAACTTTGAGTTTTATGTGTACACACCTTCATTTTTTATAACACTCCTACATGGTATGCACTTCTATAAGCTAACATGCATATTACAGGAAGAAAGTGCCCAGAGTATTATTATGTATATTGAGATGATTAATCTAAATTGTCAAACAATGAAATGTACATTCACAAGAGTGATGGGTCTCTAGATATGCTTGTGTGGGAATTTTTTAATTAGGCTAACCAAGGTGAAAGGGTCTTTTCACTGTGGAGAACACCATTCTCTGGGCTGGGATACCTAACTGCATAAAAAGGAGAAGGCTGGGAAGAAGCCTTCTTCACTCTGATCTTGAGTAGTTTTACACTGTGTCAAGCTGCCTCAGTCACTTACAGCTGTTACTTCCCTTCTGTGATTGACTGTAACTTGGATAGGAAAGCAAAAATACATGCACACACTCATATAGGTACACACATGCACGCATGCACTTATTCATGCAGGCAAGCGCTGTTAAATTGCTCTTGTCAGTTATTTTATCACAGCAACAGAAACAAAAACTAAAATAGCATTTAATCAGTATAAATTTCTCCATTTTTATGTTAAATGTATGTATGTTAAACTTTGATTATAAATATTAAAATTACAACAGTCTTAGTAACATCAACAACCAAATTAAAGAACCAGCAGCCATTTTCTATCAATATGATAAACAGAAACTATGTCAGATTGGATATTTCCAATGAAATAGGAATAAAAATCAATTTGACTGTAATCATTGAGCTATTTTAATTAACTTTGTAAATACTCTTATTCTAGAAATGCTAAATAAATTTCACTCCATTTTTTAAAGATGCTAGAATTACTTTTATCATTAACCAAATCGTGTTTGCATGACACTGTAAACAGAGCATGTTATAGAAAGCCTCAAATTCACAGAAACATTCTATTCTTAAAATTATTTTCCTGTGATAATGTATGATAATCTTCCTATATAGGTAATTATAATGTGCATTTTATAATTTACAGTAAAATTTAATGTAACTAACCTTCATTTTCTGTTTACTTTTCAAATCAAAGGTTTTTGCAATAACTTCTAGGAGAAGTTATGATACCCCATGTGTGCTAGACCCCTTACTGCTATTGAAGAAAGCAAATATCTGCAGTGGTATAGGCATTAATTTTCTCATCGCTTTGACTAGACTCTGACAAAATAAACCTGAGGAAAAAGAATTCATTTTAGCTTACATTTCAAACATTTTTGTCACTTTGCTGGTTCCATAGCCTGGGGGAGAAACTCTTATCAGCCAGAGCCTGTGGTAGAGGCTGTTCTCACTAATGGCCAGACAGGAAGTAATCAAAATAGCTGGGGGAGGCACAGAAAATAATACCCCAGAGGACCTGCCCCAACTGGCCTACTTCCTCTAGGTAGGTTCAGTCTCCCTGAGTATCTAGAATCATTAAAAGTATGCAGCCCATTGATAGTTGGTACACAATAATAATATATTTAAAATGTAGATAAGGTAAACATATTGAATTTGAAAATAAATACCAAAATAAAAACCCTACATCAGCCAAAATACTGTAGTGTGTTTTCTTATTAAAAAGAGTATTTTGGATAAACCCATCCAGTGATAATATTTTTGTCTCCTCATCTTTTCTCTCTGCAAATCTGGTTAGATGCCTGTACTTTCCTGATGATGAATCTTCTTGTTCGTCAGACTTTAAGGCAAAATAAGACACATTATCATAATCCAATAAGAACATTAACATAGCTAGAAACATTTCAGATCTCTGAAAGTTAAATTTAATGCCAGTGAAGCTAACACTAATAAGTAATACTAAACTGTACCCAATTTAGGACTTCCTTCTTGGTACCTTGGCAAACACACACACACACACACACACACACACAAACACACACACACACACACACACACACACACACACACATTAAGAATAAATATTCTCCTGGACGGTTTATTGAAAACTTTTTACGTTCCCTGGAACATGCAAGGATGTCAGCTTTCAGGAAGTTTCACAGCTCAGGTAATCTAAGAGGCAGTTGGTAATATAACTATTGACTTGTGAGCATTAGTAACTTCAAAAAGCAGATGGTGAACTCGCAAGCACCTGTGATCCATGAAACCACCAAAAATAAACACACACTGCACTGCATTATTCTCTATACTAAAAACATTTGTTTCTGCACAGTGTAACCTGTTATGAAGAAGGATTAAGCACCCCAAATAAATTTGGAAGACTATTAAAGGGTAGATGTTGAGTTTTGGCTTCTATTTTAAAATGCATCAATCTTTATAATATACTTCCAAATATTGACTAGAAATATTGAAGCTGTATCTCTGAAAATTATTGAAAATAATTATATTCTATTTTTGTCTTTGGTTTTATATTCCCCTCCTTTCAGGCTCTTTAGCTCCTCAGTTCCACCTGCTTCTCATCCTTTCCTTAATGACCATTCTTTTAGCTTCCTTTTTCTTTAATGAACCAAGTGGTTTCCCTTAGGTTTGCTTACAGGAGTACTAAGAGAAGTTCTCTACAGGAGTACAAACACTTTCCCTATAACTATGATACTGAAAAAAATAACATCCCTCTTTCCATAAGCAATCATTAAATGCACAAAAATTTTCTGGGAAGGATGGGACCTCATAAACTCCTTCCTGCTTCTCATGGCCAAATGTTGGCAGGCCCAGACTCAGAGACCTTGTGTGGGTAATTACAAATGCTGTGACCTCAAAAGGACAAAAGCCATGTTATGCCTAGAAGTCAGGAAGAGAAGAGAAGTGTTGAATGCTCTCTTCATACATGTCTTAACTTTAACTTCATATCATAATAAATATTAAAATATAATAGTAGATATCAAAGTTTCTTAAAAACTATAGAATGTTAAACAAATATCTGTAATATTACCAGTTAATTTAGAGAACAAATTTAAAAAAAAATAGAGAACAAATTTAAACCCTAGGCCCTAATTTTTAAAAATCAGCAAATAACCGCTGAGTTTCATTATTGAATATAATCTGTTTTGCATGTGTTAAAAATATTAATAGTCTATACTGAGTAAGCATTCATTTTTCCTTTTAACTTTTTCTTCTCCTGCAGATTTTATGGCTCTATCTTAAGGCACTTTGAAAGGAATGTACTCAAATGACATTGCAGTAATGTTACAGAAAAACTACATCATTACTATTTTTATTTCCATATTCAATTCATATAGTAAATAGTTTTCACTTGCATATCTTTTATGTAAAGATGAATATAATCACATTCAAGTTGGAAAACTAAAATCTTGACTGTAAGAATACTGATGGAGAAAACATGTAAAGTCAGAAATCCAGGTGAGTCACTGACAGGAGTGCAGATTGTAAACATGGAGAGATGCTTACAAAAAGGGGACATGGTGAGTTCTGAGAGGCAAGGACTGTAGCACCATTGTCTAAGGAAAACAAAACAATATTAGGAAGAGAACACTGTTTCCTCATACCCACTTGTACTCTAATGACAATAGGCTAGTTTTGTGTCCATATTTTTGAACACTAGAGGGAGTGTATAAGAGAAAGATGTGGGTAGCTGAACATAGTCTGTACTCCCTCAATATTTTATGTTAGGTTGTTCATGCCTGATTCTCAAATGGAGTGCTAAAAATTATCTAAACAAGATTTAATATCTCCTTTTAAATGTTTTCTTTTTTCAGTAAGTTTAAAATTGGCCAAAGTTTATGACAAGATGAATAATATTCAAGCAGGAAAAGGTAAATGTTATGTGAAAAGTAATGTGATCAAAATGTAAAAAGTAAATATACTCTTTCCCCATTTCAATTTAGATATTCTACTAAAAAGTAGAATTAAAACTGATTGGAAAGACAGGATGCTAAATGTTTCAAATATCTGAAAGAAACATCCCTGTATAACAAAGAAAATGAGCCTTCTCAAATCATAATTAGAATTTTTCTGACAGAGAAGTCCCAGGTATTCCACACCAAATTTATGGTTTGTGAGAAAGAATGCTTTGAGAATTTCAGTATGTGAGGAACAGCTTAAGAGCTACTGGGCAAAGGATAAGAGGGATGATGATTTGGTAAGGTTTTGTTTGCTTTGTCCTGTTTAATTTAGAATTCTGGCATGTAACCATTGTTCAGCATGATAGCATTAGCAAAAAACCTTTGACCATTTCAAAGGACAGAATGTTGCTTAATTGTGAAATCAAGGAAGAAAAAACAAGACTTCATTCAATTAACTTACATTTAATATGTAAGAAAAACAAAGAATCCTTAAAAATGCATCAGTTATATATATATATATATATATATATATATATATATATGTATTATGTATGTTCATTTTTAGAAAGTGTACCAAAGCAGTGGAAAGTAAATCGTGATGGTTTTGAACCTTAAGAGGACAGGTTTAAGAGGATAAGCTTAGAGTTTGAAAAATATCCAAGCATTTATTGATATCTGTATATGGCTTTTTGAGATAAAATACAATTATATTTCTCCCTCCCTTTCCTTTTTCCAAACCTCTCACATGTTCCTCTGGTTGAGAACCACTGGTATATGCAAAACTACACACAAACACACAGTAAAAAAAAAAGAATGTCTAACTATATCAAGCTGACAAAATGGGCATCAAACCGTTGAGTGCTACTTGTATGTGTCTATCACATTCACTCATAAAGCAGCAAAATTACTGCTGCTGAAGCAAAGAGAACTAGTAATAAACCAGGAAGAAAGGAGGCTGGAGATGCTGCAAGGGATAACAGTCAACGGGAACAGGAGTGGTTAGGGGAAGTGGAGCAGGGGCATTGTTAGTCTTGTACTAGCCCTTGTGACACCACATGTTGGCTATGTGAAAGGTGAAGAAAACAGAGAAGTTAAGACCTAGAAAAACTCTGAATGTAGATTCAATCATCACACTGTAGCATGGCTTGGAGATAGTTGATAATGGCCCCCAAATCTAGTTGAGAGACTCTACCAGCTGGCATAGGAATGGTGACAGTGGATAGTATCTAGGAGCAGAACAACAAAGATCAGGCAGGTAAGACAGGTAAGATCCAGAAGAGCTAATGTAAAAACTAGTTAGATAAATTTCAGGGTTGTGGAACCTATCAATAGAAGTTATTCACAAACTATACAAGAATGCCAAGAGAAAAAAAAAATGTGAATTGCAAGCATAGTAATTTGAGTTCAGATATCTCCAAGGAAGAGTAAATGTAGGTACAGAGAGAGGGGGAAATCAGTGGGTTGAAATAATGCAGCACTCTTTAAACACAAAAGATGATTATCAGAGACTTAAGTACTACTAATATGTAACATGAGCACCTAATAAATTGCAGAATGCAAACACTAAAAATTAACCATTAGATTAAATAACTGGGCCATTGGCAAACTAGGAGAGGCAGCTGTCCTACAATGATGAGAAGAAATATTGTTGGAATGGGTTTAAGAAAAAGTAAGAAGAAAAATGTATTAACAGACACAGACCACTAGTTCAAGTTTGTTGTAATGAAAGCTAAGAAGAGGAATGAGAATATTCAGGGAACTATACCATAAACAACTTTATTATATTTTTGTTCAGTTATATTTTGAGAGAAATCCTCTAGCAATCTGTTAAAAAATGTGATGATATGAGTGAAACATACTAGTGATATTATTGAGTAAACCAGCAAAAAAAGTCTAACCCTCAAGTAAATGACTGGCTTTTGGCCATAAGTTCTTTATGAGGAGGTATTCTTTAAAGTTGGCTCCTCAAGTTTCATGTCAAGTAAGAGTCAGACTTTGGATGTGCCTTAAATCAAGAGTGGTGACCCATGTCCATTATATTTCAGCCTTTAGGAAGCAGAGATAAGAACATGAAGTTCAAGTATCCATTAAACTGCTTAGAAAATGCTCCTTCTCCATCCAACCTCCCCATTATCCAGCAAAAGAAAATTGTATTCAAAATAGGAAAACGCTTCCTCAGTACTTTGGTGGATTTTCTCTAATTATGTTGATAGCAAATAGGTTTATTTTTGTCTGTGACCAATATATGCACTCTAGTAGGAACTGACAGCCCTCATGCACACGCGCGCACGTGCGTGTACACACACACACACACACACACACAAAATTGCATGCTGTCCTATCTTTTATCCACCACATTTTGCTTTCTATATATCTTGAGGAATTATCATGATCATAAAAGTTCCTTTTTTGTAGTAATTTGGTTTAGCTTTTTCATGTCTGACTGTTTGGTGCCCCTTCCCTACAGAAGAACAGTACTGGGGGGAAGGGCTTGGTCCTATCTCAACTGTATATGCTAGACTGTATTATCTCTGGGAGTTCTTACCCGCTCTGAGGAATAGATGGGGAAATGGAGAGGGGGGAAAATAGGAGATGACTGGGAAGAGGGTTGGGGAGGAGAACAATGGTAAGTATGTTAAAGATTGCAAAATAAAAAATTTTAAATAAAAAATATTTTAAAATATTGTTTACATGTCTTATACAAAAGAACTAAAAATAGTAGATGCAATATACCCAAAGAAAGCCCATTCCAACCTGTGTAAATATTATAATATAACATTATTATAATGTGATTATTAATAGCTGATTATTGTAATGTAGTCTTTCTTTAACAACAGAAATGTTCATTGGAGAGTTCACTCATAAAAGGAAATCAAGTTTAGTAACTGGTAGAAGCTTTAAATGCATTAATCAAGAAATCAATAAAAAGAAAGATGGTCTTATCTTGTCTTTTGCAGTTACTGTATAATTTAGCATGTTCTTTGCAGTTTCTATACTGTTTTAACTTCAAAGAACTAAAGCTCTCCCTCCCAGAAGTAATATTCTATCAGAGCAGATCCTTGAGTTTATTCATGCATATATCTTTCAGAGTCTTGGGAACAACAACTTACACATATCAGAGATTCAATATATGTTTTATAATTCACAAATTCACATTGAGGAGAAAAGTAAGACCAACAAAGAAAGATGGTGTCCTGTGGCAAATTTTAAGAACATTAAATGCTTAAAAATGAAATCTAGAAATATCTTATCTTGTAGTAAAGTTCTCAAGTGTGTCACACTTGATAAGAAAAATAATAGACATCTGTCACATGCAAATATCACAATTTTGTAGAGCAGTGGATTTACACACATATATACAGGATCTTCTAAGATAAGTGAATTCCTGATACATTACTTATGTGCTTCTTGGAATAAATCCATGTGTTCCAGTTTGCATCCCAATTGCTCTGATAAAACAGAGGCCAAAAACAACTTTGGAGGCAACGATTTATTTCATCTTACAATTTAATGGGCCATAAACTGTTACTGAAGGAAGTCAGGGCAGGGATTAAAGGCAGGAACCCAGAGGCAGGAACTGAAGCAGAGACTATAGAGGAAAGCTGCTTATTTGCTTGCTTCCAGGTTCATAGTCAGCTATCTGTTTATACAGCCCAAAACCACCTTCCCAGAGGCAGTATCACCTCCCAGTGAGATAGAACTTCCTCCATCATCTGCAAATCAAGAAAATACAGACACAGACAGACGCAGGCCAGTCTGATAGAGGTGACTTCGTGGGCCACGTTCCCTCTGCCAATCTGTCTCTACTTTGTGTCAAGTTGACAGAAACTGGCACATCATCTGATCTTAGCTACTAGTATGTTGATTTTCTTCCCATTTCCATAGACACAGGAATTTTCCTGAAAACTTTAAAGATAAAATTCAAACTATAGACTGGAATTGTATTAGTATATTCAGTGGCTGTTTTGTCCCTGACCTTGCTTACTCACCAAAAGTTCTCAGAATATGTACAGACACTTACAATAGCATGAGTTTGGATTCAGGTAATATTTCCCCTATTTTAAATATTTGTTCAGAGTATTATACGTAGCAAAGATTAAGAACCATTGATATTAGACGATAATTGACTTGGTCAGTGTTATTGAATCTGGCATTTTTTTCTGTTGTATATGATGCAATTTAAGTCTTGTGGTAAGATAAAATGTTAGGGAAAGGAAAGATACATACCAGTGTATCTATTAATCTTTGTTATGGTATCAGAGACAAAGTAATAATAACCTGTTGGGAATCAATACATTTTCTTGTTCCAGGTAAGCATATGTTATTCATAGTGGAGAATATAGTTATGCTGTGCCAAACATCATTAATAACAGACAGACTGAAAATATTCATATAGCTTGAGTCATTTTGATTATTGTATACATTAAAAAAATCCTCAAAGACTATGTGAGTAGCATTTACACAGGTCAAGAAGAATGACAAGGATCATAAGTAAATGTTTTTGTGCTTTATCCCTATGTTTTAGCTGAAAGTGGGAACTAGGAATTTAATTACTGTGAGACATCCTATCTTTCCATCTTCAGACAATAACTAAATAAATACACAGACTAACTCATGCAATATATGGCAACATTTGTCTTAGGTTGACAGGATGCCTCATGAGTGTATTCGGATTTGGGCATGAATTAAACATGGCTTTATTCTTTTTGTTTCAGTAAATATAAGTTTCTGGCTTTTGTTTAGAGATGATATCACTGACTTGAATCTTCTAAATCATATAGAAACTCCTAATTTAGAACTTATTCCTAATGGCCTGTCAATATAATAAAAAGTGTTTCATCACGTCACACCAAGAAAGAAACAAACATAAGGATATTTCTTGTATGTTTCTTATGTAAGGGAATAAGATCACAACTAAGTTCACAAAAATATACAAGGCATCATAAATCAGTTTAGTGCTTTTTTGCCCTATTAAAGAATTCAACAAATTCTCTAATACATCAATTAGAACAAAAGCAAAAATGATGGTCAAATCTCAACAAGAGTGATAGGCTCTTCCTTTGAATGCAACATTATAACAAAAGATAAATTCCTGAATTACTTTTTTTCTTCATTGAAAAGACCTATATAGGACCGGGGCTGTAGGTAAATGGTAAGTGGTAAAGTACTTACTTAGCTTGTATAGGTACTGGGTTCAATACCCAGCACTGAATACATACATACATACATACATACATACATACATACATACATACTATTAATAATATATGTAAAATGTTATGCAGCTTTTCAATCATTTGTATATATTAGACATCAGAATCACTCTTCCTGGCTTTCCTTTTACTTTCTAAGACATGATATTGAGAAGCTGTATAATATTCATAATTTACTGAAGTATCTATTTATTTGAAAAATGAAAACTCCAGAGTCTAATTTATTCACTATTAATGTTGCTTAAATCCTGGAACTTAAATGTAAGTGCATCTCCCTTACCACACACACACAAAATAAATAAACAAAAAAGAGTGTTACCAGAGAGATATTAATCTACACAGAAGGATTAAGTATTTTATTAGTATCACTAAGAATCTTTAAAACGTATCTGTAAATATAGTGCAGCTGGCAATGAAACAAAGCAAAACAAAAAAGAAACTTCTCTGCAAGACAGTATAATATGAATTGAAGAATTTATTTAAAACAATTTTAATTAAGAAAAACACAAAGTCAAACTATTAAAAATAAAATCATAGGACAGTGCAGAGGAATGTCTAGTCTCCAACACAAATGTATGAATTTTTAAGCCTCATGTTTGCACAAATGGCTTTGAGCAATGAACTTGACCCATATCATCTTAGCTTTCTTATCTGTAAAGTGTGAAATGACAGTAATGAACATTAGTCTAGAATTTTAAAGAGTATTTAGAAGACAACCTGGTGAAATGTTACACCGCTCTTTATCCTTGGTTGTTGCCAAAGCTTCTGCTTCTTCTAATAATATTTAATAGCCACAAAAAGTTAGAAGTAAGTTGTATATGTGACATTAACAGAATTAGCACTTACAGCTACCATATAGCAGTTACACTCTAATGTTATTAAAAAAAATAGCCAGTAGCATTTTATATAATTTATATTTCTCTTCAACCTTATCAAATATTCAAACCAAAAATTAAGATAAATATAATATATTCAGCATTACTTATTTCTGTTAATATTATTTTTATTTTCTTACTTAAAGCATCTTTTCAGATGTTTTATAAGATTACATAATTTTTGAAGTCAGAAAAAAATGTGTACCTAAAAAATAATATATTAATTGTGCATTAGTTTTACATTGCCAGCATGATACCACTTATCAGGCTTTCAGTCCGAATATTATCATCAATCTGTTGGGATTGTTTAGCATTTCTCAAAAATTGCCAGTGAAATTTTTTATGAAGTAGCTCCATAAGGAAGTCCTACCATCTATTTTGTTTGCAAAAATATGCTTAGTTCTGCTTTGCTTTTCTTCTCTTTCCCTAATATGGAGACATAAATATCTGAAACCCTCAGGGCAGCAGGGAGGAAAAACACAATCCAGGTAACAATGAAATCTATTATGTCGATTTCATTATCTGTCACTTACCTATGGCCTGAAGCACACTATTACTTTAAGGCTTCTGGAGTTTCTTACCAGATAATTCTCTGTGTTAAATGATTTAATTCATTAAAGATGGAGGGGTGGATAGCGGGTAGTTATTTGTTATCTCTATGCTCACAAAACTATCCACTTAATACCATTCTAAGGCACTATATTTAAGAAGAGAAAAGGCAATTAACATTTTAACATTCAGTAAATACATCTCAGTTTTGATAAGGTAATCTATGGAGTAGTAAAGATTCAGTTATTCCTACTATCAAGTGCACAGCTAACTTCCATTTATTCATAATTTTAGAACTTAGAAAATGTGACAGAGATCATTCTCTATACTTTTTTCTAATAATGCATTTTATATACACGAATCCATTAACCAAAAATGCTGTAGGATTTCTCAGAACTATAAACTACAGAACTTCATGTGAATAAATCATTGAAAAAGAACGTTAAGGGGCCTCAGATGGCTCAGTGGTAAAAAGCTTCAATTCCCACCACCCACATGTTAGCTCACAACCATCTGTAACTCCAGGTCCAGGGAATCTTATGCCCTCTGCTGGCCTCCATAGTGCACAAATATATACATAGGCAAAACACTAATACACATAAATTTATAATACAATCTTTTTAAAAAGAAAGAAAATTACAAGGCAAAAAACTGACAAATAAATTTTCATTCTGTTTTTAATCAATGTCAGATGGGTTTTTCAAATTTTCTAAATTTAAATTAAGTTGCATCTATCTTTTACTTTATCGAATTATAAGAAAACCCATGGGTGCTTTTCATTCACAGATTTACCTGCCTACCTGTGGAACCCAGCAATGAAGTAAATTCAGCTCACTAACAAAACAGCTCTTATTTTGCCTTTATGATACCTACTCACAAGTGCCCTCTTGCTTAATTATAAATATATGTTATATATATTTCATGTTAAAGTTTGTTTCTTTCATATAATAGTACTGTGACCTGATTTAAAGTAATGAGATGCTACAAGAAAAACTCAAGGCTGTAAATGGTATGAACAAAACAATAATTCAGCTAAAGGAGCTAAGACTCTTTTTTAGTTATTCCAGCAAACAAACATTCAGTGCAAAATGTTCCACAAATCCCATCTTCAGAAAGGAGCACTCAGATTATTATCAGCATTTTGAATTATTTAAGAAGTATTTTAAAAAGTAAGTTTGTTTCCACATTTCTTAGTGAAAGTTCGTTGGGTTGGAGAGATGGCTCAGCAGTTAAGAGCACTGATGTTCTTCTGGAGGACCTGAATTTGATTCTCAGCATCCACATGGCAGCTAACAACTGTCTGCAATTACAAATCTGACATCCTTACACAGTTACACATGCAGACAAAACACCAATTCACATAAATATATTTAAAAACAAATTTAAAAAAAGGAAAATGAACATCTGATATATCAGTTGCGCTTAATTTTATTCCTTAAACTCTAGAGTTTTGCAAACACTTTTTTTATGAATTTATAGAAAACACAACATGGATTAATTATGTATTCCAATGGTGTATTTTGTTAATGTCTTTTTCCTTTTCACTCTTCGATTCTTATCTATATTGCAAAGGGAGATTCCTATTTTAAGTTTATATTTCTACAAATTTTTATTATTTATGGGTGTCTCACACATTTATTTACAAGAATTAAATATGTGATATCTTGCAAATCATTATGTACGCCATGAAAATCTGGATAAATTTAAGTTTCTTAAAGGTCTCATCTTGTTGTCTTCTTTAATTTCATGCTCTTTGCTCACAAAATACCATGCTATTGATGACATAACCAATACAGATTTATAAATGAACATGTACTAATCCATACTCTCAGCTTCAACTTCTACATCAATAGTCAGAGTAGCTAGTAAGAACATCAATGACATTTTGTATTACTAATATTTAATAACAATAAACACATCCTAAGTAAAATTTTGAGCATGAACAACAGTTACTTGTTTTAGTAACAATAAAAATGAAATTGTAACATGATACTGCTGAATAAACACAGAGAGCTATATTTTATTTTTTCATTATAGCTGAGAAAGCAAACTGATTTATATATTCCTGAAATCCTGAAGTTGTTTAGAGATTTTATTCCATTTTGAGAATGAATGAAACAGCCTTTGGGTTTTTTAGACATCCTGTCTCTCTCTGTTTATAATACTCAATTCAATTATTACTGGTTAAATTATTATAACCTAAAAACAAAACAGAAAAAGATACAAGGACTCCTATTACTGAACAGACTGGAGTTTTCTTTCTAATTTTTAAGTGTTTCAAAAATTCAGTAGACTCAGCAAATCTACTCTGCCTATCAGAATTCAAAAACCTACTATTAAAATAATCAATCTTGAATTAAAGAAAGCAAAGGAGGAGGCAAATGGAATTGGAAGGAAGAAATAGAATAAGGAAAATGATGTAATTATACCTTAATTGGAAAAATATTGAAGTAATCAAACAAAAGTTCAGTGTTATTGGTGAGAGCTGTACAAAGACAAAAAGCAGAATGTTTCAACCTTAAGTTGAAAATCAATTAAAATAAATTGACAGTCACTCAATCAAAATTATGCTATTAATTTAGTTTCCATTCCAAGCTAATACAAGTTCACCGCAAATTTATATTAAAATATATTAAGGTTTAAAAGCATAGCATTATCAATAAAGAAATTTGAATATAGTGATTTACATTATGTATGAATATGCATCAATACAACCAGCCAGAATGTTAAATGTGACAATATATTAATTGAAAATTTTCTATGTACAAATCTTATCTAGAGAAATGAATAAGCTTTTCAGAGTTTACCAAAGTTTTCAGTTATGTGTTTCTTTAAAACTTTATGACAGACATGCTTAGTCATGTATGCTACATTATCCAGACAGATGAAAGCTGAACAACTGCAAGATGTCACAGTTTAAACATGTCCTATAAATATTTTGTCCTGGAAATTACTCCCATTCTTCTTCTATAAATAGCTTGTTTTGGTATGTAGTTTTAGCATATACACTGCCACATTTGAGCCAAGGATAAGTATTGTCCGTAGCAAACTTAACTGATAGTCATATGACATCACTTATCACACATACATTTCAAGTTTGTGCTGAGATTTTTACCCAGTTAGTAATGAATGAAACCATGCAAGGAATCAAGATGTTTTCTCTACCTCTGTCAGGTCTCCTCATCTGCTTTGTTATATTTCCATCCCTTTACGAAGTACCATTTTTCCCTCCTGAATATGTATATTTTTATAAAGGGATACATGGGAAGACCAACATCTCTAATTCTAGTTACAAAACAGAGAGACGTTAAACAATTTCCTATATATTTTCTTGGCCTTAAAATACCTAGAGAATAATACTAATGCAAAGAGCCAAGGTCATGAGCAGTGGCTTCTGGTTTATTTTGTACAAAACACTGAGTGTCCTGACACATTACTATGACCCACAGGGGCAAAATTTTGGCTGGCTGTCTTTCTCTTAGTCTCTTCCTGTAAATAAAACAAGCTATACCCTTTGATACTATTGGTTATCTACATCCACTATCCTACCTTAAAAAAAAAAAAAAAAAAAAAAAGCAAAGCAAGGTGCCCTAGGAGGAATTCATTCATTTTTTAAAACCATGATAATGTTGCAAATGAAAACAATCTGCCAGCTATGGCTAGTAAAAGGATAACAAAGAAATCTTTAGACTTGGATTTCGGGGCATAACCCCTCCATCTGCCAACTAGTTGTGAAACAAGCCTAGAAAAACCCTCTGAACACAATCAAGTTTCCTAACCTGTCAATGTCTACCACTGCTTTCAAGACCTTAACAGTAATTCTGTTCTGTTTGCAGAGCTACAGGAACGAATTCATCACTGGCAAAACAAACTCTGGCCAGGAATGCATCCTCTCAACAGGGTTTGAATTTGGTTTGAAACTCGGGGTTTTTGTTCATAGAGGTAATGTCTGGAGGACTCTTCACGTTTGGGCTGAAAATGACAGGAGGATAATCTCCAGAGACCAATGCTCCCCCTATTTGTCCTCTGAAACAAATTTAGAATTCGGATTAGGCTATGATTGCCCCTCCCCTTATCTTTCCAAAGAGACCATCACAATCATCACCTAAGAAGTTTGTCTTACTGCAGCTAGAACTGCCAGACTCCCTCACCAGAACCGCACCAGGAGCCCCACTCCATATGAAACAGCGCTATGGGCATCACCAATAGCTCCCCCAGTCACAAGAGGCAGCCAGGTTGACAAGGAGACCGACCTCCCAAGTGCTGGCCCTCATTGGGGCCCCAGCTTAGGCTGCCTGAGTTACACAGCCTCAACCTGACATCTCACCTCTTCCGAACCAGTTTACCAGGGTGGGGAGGGGCTGAGAACAGAGGGGGTAGAATACTAGCGGCGGTGAGGGGGGGGAGAAAACAATCCCAGTTCTCAAAAGCCAGGACGCGAGTGGGGAGACCACAAACCACTCTACACACACACACACACACACACACACACACACACACACACACACACACACTCCTCTGTAAGCCCTACTGCTCAGGTTCAATGCCAAGTGATGACAGAATTAAAGGAAGGAAGTGAAGAATGGCGACACTCGGGGTGGTGCGAAGGCCCAGAGTAGCTGGAAACATTTGGAAAGGAGCAAGGGATGCTTCAGGAATTGCGAAAGTGAGAAAGTCCCATACACTTCTTTTTCCTTAAAGCTGGATTCCCCTGTCAGGAGCCAGGGTCGCTTTTATTTTATATGGGGCTTGAGAAGATGGGAAGGTAGCCAGAGCTGAGCTCCCCGTCCCAGTGCCCTCCCTGGCCTGGCCCAGGGCCCAGAAACCAACCCCTTTAGCTCAGTTTCCAGAGGCTGCCAGGCCAGGAGCGGAGTTGCCAAAGGACTCTGGGGGAGCAGCAAGGCAGGCAAAGAGCATCACACTGGCTCCGGCCAGCCGGTGCTCACGTCTTCTCTGATGACACACCCCCAGTTAACCCCTTCCCCTGACACCACTGACAGTTTCACGTAGCAGCACTTTGCTTCCATCCCTCCCATCATCCTACCCAATTCATCGATTAAAACACTAGTTGATTTCTTTCTGATTAAAAGAAGAGGGGCAGAAAGTGCTACAACTCTTCTTACGAGTAGCCAGAGCAAAGAAAGTCGGTGTACAGGCATCCCTCTGTAGTTGCCAGGAGTTTGGAAATGCAAAGGTCCCAAGCAAAAAGGGAACCGGAACCTATCCGAAGGGTGCTGGTCGCCCCACGCCCTCCCCACCCTAGCCTTTCTCACCTCCTTAAGTTCTTTGGCCACGTCCTTCAGGTCGCCCAGGACTAATTCCAGATCCTCCACTATGATCTTGATCTGCTCCTTCACCTTGGTTTTGGAGGCTGCCGGAGGTCCCTCGGCTGCAGAGGACGAGGAGGGGTTCCCTTTGGACTTGGCTGACATTCTTCGGGGGGGACTAGCGAGCCAGGTCAGGACAGGCGAGCGAGCAGAGGCTGCTCCGCGCCCGGGTCCCTGGAGCTGCTCCGTCCGCTCCCACCCCAGTCCCTCCACATATCTGCTGCTCCTCGGAGGACAGCAGCGGGTGGCTGCGCGGTGCGCTCGGCCAGGCGGCCGCACTGTGGTGCTGCCATCAACTCCCCGAGACGAGGCGCTCGGCGCCGGGCTGCAGACGGGCGAGCAGCGCGCCTGCGCCTCCTCCCGCCGCCGCCTGCCGCTCGCGCGCACACTCGCGGGTGGAGAGGGGCCGCGCGGCGCTGCCGGGGGTTGTCAGCTGCACCGCCTCGGGTACATCCTGTTAGGGCGTCTTCCAGACCTCCTAGGCGTCATGGTGCCTGGGGACAAATTTGTGAGCTGTCCACCCTTACATCCTCATTCCGAAAAGTCCCTATCACCATAGCCTGCAGCTGCCTGTCTTCTTCCAGCTAGCCAAGACTCCTTTAGCTTAGTCCTCCAGCAAAGACCTGGCTCCATTGGTAAGGGACCATAGTGTAATCAGGAACTGGAGTCCCAGCCTATAAAGTGACCCTAAAGGATTATCCAAGACCAAGCAATATTCAAAGGTTTCCAATCACTCTCCAGGTAACCTGGGAGTTGAACAGATTTAACAGACTTCTGCAGTGGATGGGGTGTAAAATGGGTTGGGGGTAGAAGGGAGGAAAGTGGCTAAAGCTCAGCACCTGAAATCCTCAAAATCGACTGGCGTGCTTGGAAGAGGTAGGGTAATACTGTTGTGTCTACAAAGCTATTAGCAGATTTATTAATGCACTCGCAAGAGAAATACCCTTTGAGACTGTCTGAGTCATCTTGGTTGCGTTTCTTATCTATGCCAATCTTTTTTTTTTTCTTTCTTTCTTTCTTTCTATCCTCTTTTAGTGACCCAGGCATGTTATGCTTTTGATGAAGAACATCTCCAGGAAAAGTCTAAGAAGTTTGCTTCCAACTTCTAGAAAAATTTTTGTCTTCCAGTCTTGTGCTTCTAAACAAATAGAAAACAACCTTAAGATTGTTTAGGTAAAGATACCTAGAAAAGAAAATTAATAGGATGACAACAGCTCATTCTCAGGAGGTGACTACCATCTCATTTGCTCCACTTTTAATGTCCTTAGTAGCGAACTCACTGACTGTTAGCTACTGACCAGGCAGGCTGGCTCTACTTGGTCCCTCCTAGTTCACACTCCTCCAGGAACTTTTCTTTTATAGGTGTCTCATCTTGGTCTTGCCTTTGCTGGGCTCCAGCTTTGGCTTCTCACAATTCAGGTCTGGAGAACGTGCTTCTAAACATAAAAAAACCTGACGCCCCCCCCTTCCCATTTTTGGGGCTCTAAATACCTAATCTTCAAGTGTAGAGTTCCTCTGCATAAGTACATGTGAAATGTGATTGGAGGAAAAAGAGAAACTATGAAAAATTCTAGAAAAATTTTTGTCTTCCAGTCTTGTGCTTCTAAACAAATAGAAAACAACCTTAAGATTGTTTAGGTAAAGATACCTTGAAAAGAAAATTAATAGGATGACAATAGGATGATTACAAAATGGTATTGAAACAATGAAAAAATCATTAAATAAATAAACAATTAAAAGTCACAGAAGAAAGGCTGGATGCAGTTAACAGGATTAGAGAAATGGTAAAATAATAAAAGAACAAGTTTGCAAACTAGATGGTGGACTGTTTGGAAGTGTTAACTAGCCTATTGGAGCTCCCTAAGGAAGGGGAATAGTTGAGGTCTCTTCCCTTCTTCATTTATCTCTCTGGATTCTTTATGAAATCATAACAGTAAAAACTAATTGCACCTGATTTACAAATACTACTCCAGGAATGTCCAAGCCACAAATGTTTTTCTGATTTCATATCTGAAGAACATAGGTGTTAGAAATGGCAGGAGATATGGAGAAAAAAAGAGAAAGCAATGGCCATTTAGACATGAATTTTTGAGGCTTGGTAGTGACTAAAGAAGCCCAAGAACTCAAAAGACAATGACCTTAAAGAAGGATAATGGAGAAGAGGAGAAGTTTGATTCCCCTACAAATGATGAAATAATTATCTTGAAATACGTGTAAATGTTAGCCTATGTGCGATCTTTCCATAAAGATTAAACAGAAATAGCTCCAATCTGCAATAGTAATATACATTGTTACTACTGAGCAAGGCTGTTGTAGCTCAGAATCAAATCGAAGGCACTCTGGAGTACATGCTTGTGTTCTCCATTACATCCTTTCTTAAATAATGACTCTGTCTATATCTATCTATATCTATATATCACCAATTAAAAGTGAAAAGCCAAAATTTACTTTGAGCCCCAAGCTGAGAGAACTGGAAGGTTCCTGGAGTAGTCGTATCTACATTTGCTACACTCTCCCACTCATTAAGAATTTCTTAAACCATGTTCACAAACAACTTTCCTGCAAGAACTTTTATAAAAGCTATTGAATATTATGGAGAAGAACAGAAGGAGAACACATAGCTATAATCAAATCCATTTTCTCTCCTTTTTGGTATACCCATGTTGAGATATGTCATTCTTTAACTCATCCTAGATTCCCTCAGACATCAGGATGCATGAAGTTTCAAGAGTCAAACTATAGAAACTACAGCACAAATGACATCTAAAAGATTTCTGATTAATGTTTCTATAAATGTGATTACATAGTAGTGCTAACTTTATGAGAACTTAGCCCAGACCACATAATAAATTAGAAAAGAAAACAAATTTAAAAACAGATAGGAGTCTCTCTCAGTTGATGAAGTAACTCTGTCCCCAGGATTACATATGTGTGTGTGTTTATGTATATAATTTTTATTTCTAAGTTTTTATAATTAGCAGAAAGAGCTAGATACATATGGAAGATAATAAATAGTTGTTTCTAAGGTTACGAATCTGTAACACGTGCTTGTGATTTTAATCCATTTCACCTGATCTCTAGAGATTAGCCTTAATAAGAAAATCTGTTACTAACTTAACATTTAACTCAAAATAAGCACCTAATGGAACCAAAATGCTTCCCCCTACTTATTAGCCTATAAACTTGTATTGATACCATTAATATATTACTCTCCTGTCCCACAATGATTCTCAAAAAGAAAAATATTCACAAATGTTACTCTTTAAAAAGATTTTTTTCTATCTTATGTATATAAATGTTTAGTCTTATAAATGTACTACATATGTGCAAGGTCCACAAAGGTGAGAAAATTGTGTCAGGTCTCTGTAAGTAGATTTAAATATGGTTGTGAGCTGCCATGTGAGTACTAGAAACTGAACTCCTTTGTAAAAACAGCAGGCTTGTTAACCACTGAGAAAACTCTACAGACTCTAAAAATTACTCTTAATGGATATGCATTTCCTTTACATGAGCTTATTTTGTTTGCAAGATTCCACACATCCATTAAGAGTATCTAAATACATAAAGCATGAAGAAAAGTTTTATCCTCATCCAAAATATTTCTCACTGAGAGACTGAAGGAGGAAATTTTAGAGGAAGCAGAAGTTGAGAAAGAAGATATTTTTGGTGATACAGGTAGGTATAAATACATTGATCATGAAATGTGTCATGTACTTCTAGGCAGTGATTATCAAACTCTAACATACATAATGATTTGCTAAAGACACATATTAGTGAACTTAATGTCCAGGATGTCTGATTATATAGGTCTGGAAATTTCATTTGAACAGTCATGTCAGCCAGCAGGTAGCCACACTTGGGAGACCATTTTTGAAAATTTTTAAAAATTAGGCTTCTTTTGGATACACTAAATCTTATAGATTATCTATAATTATAATTTATCTATTTATATTATAGAATAAAAACTAAATTATTAGGGGTAGGTTAAAGAGAAAAGTATCTCCAATTTGTATATATAGAACAAACCCATTCAAAGTTATACCTCTTGTTTGTACCCCGGGTGTCCCAGAACTTATATAGATTAGCCTGGCTTTAAACTCATATATCTATACTTTCCTGTACCACCTGACTTGAGGGTTTAAAGTTGTATGTGCCATAGTACACAACTAATGCCTCCTTTTCACTTATCAACTATTTTGGTACAGTGGCTAAGCATTGCTATGCTATATTGGTTTAAAAGCAGTGCTCAGGAAACAGAGCAATTTAAAAGTAGATTCTCCAGCATGAATGGGCATTTTTGTAAATGGGGAGATCATAAGGGTCGACATGAATCTGAGAGGACTGATAACAGAGGTTGATACATATAAACACATACATACATACATTAAAAAACAGGTGGCCTACCATTGGACTTAAACATGAAAAAAAAATAGCTTCTCCATAAATGTTTGACAAGTAAATGATTGAATGAGGGTGATTTACTGTGTGTTTTTAAGTTATTTCAACTCAATAAAATTTTGAAATGGTTATTCTGGACAAGAATCCATTTTGAGAAGTAAACAGTCACTACATTTGGTAAGAAATTGCTCCTTTATGAACAAATAGATAATTTCCATGTGAGTCTAATGCAAAGTAAAAGTATCCTCAGCTACCTCTTCCTCCTCACTTTCCTAACTGTGGTCAAGTCATTTTGTTGGCTCTTTTTTAGGGTCTAGGTATTCTTGCCCATATGTCACCCCAGCTCACTAGTTGAAATCTTAACTAACAAGGAGATAGTATCAGAAAATAGGGCCTTTGAAAGTGATCAGGTTATAAGAGAGTGAATAATCTTTGCAAATGGCATTAGACGATTTGTAAAATGACTTAAGAGCACTGCACCCCTCCACCACACACAATAATTTAAAGGTAATATCAGGAGATTCTATCTAAGCAGACCTTCACTAGAGGCCACATCCTTCATAAACTTTATCTTGAATTTCCAGCCCTCATTATTGTGAAAACCAGAGGGATTTTTGTTTGTTTGTTTAAAATACTATATTTGGTTATAGCAAAATAGTCTATAGTAATGTGTGGTGTTTGTTAGTGGGGGAATATATTTCACAACAAAAAAATAAACTTGCATTCAGCTAAGAAATTTATGATGAAGAGAGAGTTTCTTCAGGCTGGGGATACATGCTTAAGTAGGAGAGGATTGGCCTAGTAGGTAAACTGCCCTGGTTGCAATCAATACACACACATATACACCATTTATTGGTACTCACTCCTCTAACTGTGAATACACACACATGCATGCATGCTAAGAGAGAAGACTAGATAGGAAAGGAGGCACAACAGAAGAGAAAGAGAGGAGTGGAAGGGAAGGGAAGGGAGGAAAAGGGACAGGAGGGGAGGGGAGGGTAAAGGAAGGGAGGAGAAGTAAGCAGGAGTGAAATTTCTTAAGGTAGGATTAGAGACAAAAAGCTTAGGACTACTGAGACTATTTCTTTTCAATCTCTTACAAGGTTTCTGAACCTTGGTCACTGTGAACTCCCAGCCTTTATCTTCACCACTCTGCCACTATAACCAGAAGAGGTCACAGACACCACTGAGCAAGACCCTGGCACCAGGGTGTTTATAGAATACAAGGTACTATGTCCAGGCTTTGCTTGTTATGTTATTCATTTGTGTGACACGATTTTCCAGTAGATGGCAGTAAAATGAGTTATTTTTTATTTTTTTTTAAAGTCTGTATATATCAATTTTCTGATAGATGGAAGTAACAGGTTTCTAAAAAGAAATGTTAGATGAGTTTTTGACCCAGGTTAGCCCAACAATTTGCACTTGTTCCTCACTGTTTAGTCCTCTAAAAATGACTCAGATGCCTATATAAATTATATGTTGTCTGACCTATGGCTCAGGCATATCGTTAGTTAGCTCTTGTATCTTAATTTAACTTTTTAAATAATTTGTCTTGTCACTTGGCCCGTGGCTTATCTAATTTTTTTATATATACATATCTTGTTTTTTTGGTGGCTGGA